>OY796888.1:19826461-20067206 GCA_963680785.1 Diplosoma virens
AATTGACTTTCCATTATTATTATTGATATTATTTTATTTCTTTTCGCCTTGCTATGTTCTGTATCAGAACAAATTAATATTTTGTTCAATATTACGTCTTTTTTTTCCTCTTCGCACATTTGTACTTTTTTTTCCACTTAATATATTTATTTGTTTTTTTTCTCGCTTGTTATTTTACACATAGCAAACAAACTACTATTGTCATTGTATCTTATTTTTGCGTCTTCCACTTTTCGCTCCTGACTAATCTCTTTCTATACGCTATTTATTGTTATTACTGTGTTCTTTTCGTCTACCAAAATATGCTTAAAAATTTAATTATTACTCTTATTACAATGCCAGTTTTTTTTTTGCTTGTCCTCTATGTGTTGCCTCATATATATTAACCAATATACTCACCATGATTTTCAAAGTTTACATATCTGTTTTTATTGTATTGTGTATTTATTGAGTTGTGTTTTTGTGTTATAACTAAAATTATATAAAAAAAAAAAAAATAAGGAGATTAAATTACCTGACGAGTTTAAATTACCTCAAAATTACCTCAACAAATTACTATTAAAGATGAAGTTGACTGCACAATCCAAATTAACAGACCACTTGGTTTTAGACAATTAGTAACACTTTATCCGATGCCCTTTGACATAAATACGGAACAATTAAAATCCTTTACAAATAAATGGGGCATTTTAAAACATTATGAATTTGGTAAGCATAAAAAGTGCCCTTTAATACATAACCCTTATCTACACTTATACTTTGAAAATTTTAATCGTAATGAAATACCGGATCAAATTGTTTTTCGAAATCGCTTTATTGGTGTTAACGTTGATGGAGAACTCTACAAATCCAGATGCAATTATTGTAAGAAAACAGACCATGTGATTGAAGATTGTCCAATTAAAAACCAATCCAAAACAAACCAACCCCCCAGCACTCTACCCCAACCCAAACCAACTTATGCCCAAACAATAACGTCGGCCCCAAAAATTCCTCACCCCCCTATCCTTCACCCTTCAACCAAAACAAAATTAGTTAAACAAAATATTAAAAAAAACACCCAAAATTTTCCCCCGCTTAATCAAAACCCCACCTCCAAAATCAAAAAAAACATTTCAAACCTCAACCCAAATTTATCATCCCTTAATATCAGTCAAGAAGATGCAATCAAGTCCTTTGATAATATTCAATTTGTCAAAATGCCCCAGGCCCCTTCCTCAAAACCAAACTCTCCCCAAACCCCCTCTTCCCTAAATGATTCCAAAGTACAAAAACGAAAATTATCACCCTCCTCGCAATCATCATCCATTAGCATTGATTTAAAACCAAGAAAGAAAAAAACCAACGTAAAAGAAAAACAACGGAAAAATAGTATTTAATTACCTTTGCAATAAAATCCAAATTATTTTAGTGTAAAATTGTATTTATGTTTGTTTATTTTTCGTATTTATTTACTGTTTTGTGTTATAAATATTATGTATTTGACAGTGAAGGTAAGTCATTTCCTTTTTTATATTCTTATTCTGTTAAAACTATGTTACTTCTCCTACCATTGTTCCGTAAAGTCACACTTCGAACCACACCCAATAATCACGCCACAATCTCTTGTTCAAAACAACACCATATTTGGTAATCACACAACATTCTATTTTCAACACGTCATCTTTTAACATGATCCACATCCATGAGTTCGAAACCTTGGCACTTCGTTTTTTTTTATCTTCAATTCTTATTCACATACACACTCTAATTTGAAACGCGCGAGTTCGATTCCTAAACTGTTTTTTTTTTCTCACATTTTTTTTAATTCTCTCATTCGCAACTATTCCACCTCAATACTTTACTTTATTCAAATTCACGAGTTCGAAACCCTGTCTTTTTTTTTTTTTTACATGCGTTTTTTTTTTCAAGCACGAGTTCGATTCCCGTCTTTTTTTTCTTTTTTTTTCACTCTTTTGTTCATACGTACTTCACTATAACTTACACACGTCACATGCTCTTAAAACATGGGTTCGACTCCCAGGTCTTTTTTTTACACATTTTCTACTTCACGTGCTCGCTTCTTCAATTATTCTTCTTACATTTAAAATTTTTTTTACTACACTTTTTTTTTTCCCTTCATACACTACGCTATTATTATTATTTTTTTTATTCCTTTCTATCATTCACACAAATAAATTCTTAACTTTAAAACAAAATGCAAATAAAATTTACCTCCATTAATATCAACGGCTTTAATAAATCGGATAACAAACTTGCACAATTTATCACTCACCATAACATTCACTTCACCTGTATACAAGAAACACACACAATACAACACCAACAATTGTCACACTTTTCACACAAACACAATTTTTTAGTCTTCCCCAACACTGATCTTTCCTTAACCACACAAATTTCACATAGACAAGGAACCCTCTTCATTCTAAATTCAAACAAAATACATCTCAATACACAAACAATCCATTCTCACATAATCCTCCCCAACTATATTCAATCCCTTTCTTTCTCTCTTCTAGATAAAAACTATACCCTCATAAACTGTTACCTTCCGTCCGGCAAAACCTCCTCCCAAACTTCTCACCGAATAAAAGCAATTAAAACCCTTTCCTCATACCTACACAATCTAGATTTTAAAAACAGGTATTTAATCATAGCCGGAGACTTTAATCTTGTAATAAATAAAATTGACAGAACTGGACACTTTTTACCCAATACAAACGACAAAATACTCTTTCAAACCATTCTCACCAACTTTGACCTCATTGATTCCTATCGTTTTCTATACCCTCACTCTAAAACTTTTTCCTTTTCTCGCTCACAACCCATATCTAGATTAGACCGTGTATACATCCCCTCACCCTTACTTTCAAACATCTCTCTTTCCACCTACGTCAGTATTTCCTTCTCAGATCATAATAAAGCTCCTCTCATTACAATTAAAATACCCTCTAATCAAAAATACAGATCCTCACATTGGAAATTAAATAATTCTCTTCTAGATTCTCCTTCTATCCTTCTCTACATCAAACTTTTTATTAAAAACCTTACTTACCCCATAAACCCTATCCAGCATCCCCTTAAATGGTGGGACCTATTCAAAACCAAAATCAAATATGAATTAATATTATACTCCAAAATTCAACAAAAAAAGAACTCACAAATATATAACACCTTAAGAAACAATTTAATTAAAGCGAAACAATATAATCAACATGACGAAATATCGCAATTAACCTTTAAACTAAATCAAATTTACGAAAATAAACTAAACGGCGCTCAAATTAGGTCCCGCCTTCCCCCTCTCTCAAGTATAGATGATCCATCCCCTTTAGCCCCAATTATTGAAAACCTTACCCAATCCAAATCCCTCCTTCCAACTGATTCTAACACCCCCCCTCCTAATATCTTTACAGAAAAACTAAACTCTATTAACTTTCACTCTTTTCTCTCTTTCTTTAAAAATCTTTGGAAACCCTCTTCTTCACTTTTAAATCCTTCTACATATCTTGATTCACTAAATTTCCTTATTCCTCACGAGGTTCTTCAAACCCTTCCCTCCTCCCCTTTAATCACATGTAATGAAATTCGATCAGCTATCCAAACCCTCAACCCAAATTCTGCCCCTGGTCTCGATGGATTTACCCCAAAACTTTACAGCTCTTTTCCTTCTCTAATACCTATTCTATGTCAAACCTTTAATAATGTCTACCTCCAGAAAAAACTCGCACACTCTCAATCCCTTGCCCTCATAAAACTAATCCCCAAAATCCCAAACCCTATATCTGTTAAAGACTGGCGCCCTATTTCACTCTTAAACACTGACTATAAAATCCTCTCTTCTATCATTTCATCCCGACTCAAACCTCTACTGAATTCTGTCATTTCTTTACAACAACAATGTGGTCTCCCAAATAGACAGATCTTCAATAACCACCTAAATATCCTATCCGCTATAAACTATACAAATGACTTTCTTCAACCATTAGCTATACTCCAAATTGACTTTTATAAAGCTTTCGATACAATATCTCACAAATTCATTCTTTCTACCGCCTCCAAAATAGGAATTCCAGTTACTCTTCTGAACTGGATTCAAATTCTTCTCTCTGACTTAACAGCCCGACTCAACCTAAACGGCTATCTTTCAGATGCTATTTCCATTAAGTGTGGCATTCGCCAAGGATGCCCACTTAGTATGCTCTTATTCTTAATTGGTATTGAACCTTTAACCCAAAAAATACTTGCTTCATCTAAAATCCAAGGAATCTCCATTGGTACATCTTCACTCAAAGTCAGTCATTATGCTGATGATCTGACCCTTTTTATATCATCCCCCCAATCCTTTTCAGAAATTCGTGAGATAATCGAAGAATTTTCTTCTTTTTCTGGTCTTAAAATTAATCACTCCAAAACCTCTATAATCTCTAATTCCTCAACATTACTATCATCTTTTCGTTCAACTTTTCCCCAAGGTAAGACTCTTTCCTCCACTAAAATCCTTGGAATAACTTTTTCTTTTCACAAAGAAGACCTGTCCAAAAACTGGGATGACCTCATCCGTTCACTTCCCCATACCTCTTTGGCTACTCTAAATCCTAAAGACTCTCTTTACTCCAAAACTATCTCCTTAAATCAACACTTTTTACCCAGAATCCTCTTTCTCTCAAAAATCATTCTTCCTACTCCTAAACAGATTAAATCCTTAACCACCCTCCTTTTCAAATTCCTATGGAACTTCTCCCCTTTTGAACCAATTAAAAGATCCTCCTTATACCTACCCAAACCCGACGGTGGCATTGCCCTTCCTAACATTGGCCTTAAAACTTCTACTGCTTTTCTATGGAAATTTATCTATCTTCTCAAAACCCCCAACCCCCTTTCTTATTTTTGGATGACATATGCGATATATAACCTTGGAACAAAAATAATACCTATTAAACCTGATCTTTATTCCAACTCTCAACCCCACCGTCCTAAACCCAACCTTCTCTGGTCCAAAACTCTTTCCCTATTCAAAAAGATCTCTACCCCCCCTCATGAAATTGAACACCTTACTTTCAAGTCCCTCTACCTAACCTTCCTTCAACCTGATCCTAACCCTATTCCTCTTCTAAACAACACTATCCCCCATACATGGCTCCGATTGACCCTTATAAAACCCCGTCCTTCTCTTTTCACCAACTTGGAAAAGGAAATATCCTTCAGGACAGCCTATAAAGGTTTTACCTGGGGATGTTTCTTTTCCAAGCATAATTTCAAACCCCGTAATCCCAATGACTTTCTTTGCAAAATCTGTCTTACTTCTTCCGATGATCCTCACCATCTTTTTTTCCAATGTTCCTTTACCCGCAGTTTAATTTCATTTCTAGAACCCCTTCTCTCTTCCACTTTAAAAAAACACACCCTTCTTACACAAGACACACTACTTTTCAACTACACAAATTCAATTGGTACACCACATATTATTACATCCAAACTCGCTTCACTGATTAGACTTTCCCTATACACCCTAAGAAATAGTTTTTCCTCCTTTAACACCCCTATCCCTACTTCTACCCTTATTGAAGAAAAATTTAAAATAAAAACAAAATTTAAAGCCTTTCTAGAAAAACATTTTCCTGACTACTTACAATAAATTCCTCTATCCCTTTTCTTACCTTTACATATATATTTTCTCTCTTAATAGTACTTAAAAAGTTTTTTTTCCAATTTCATACAGGCTTACCTAAACTGTCAATCCAAATATTTGAAAAAAAAAAAAAAAATTTTTTTATCCAATTGACTTTCCATTATTATTATTGATATTATTTTATTTCTTTTCGCCTTGCTATGTTCTGTATCAGAACAAATTAATATTTTGTTCAATATTACGTGTTTTTTTTTTCCTCTTCGCACACTTGTACTTTTTTCCACTTAATATATTTATTTGTTTTTTTCTCGCTTGCTATTTTACACATAGCAAACAAACTACTATTGTCAATTGTATCTTATTTTTGCGTCTTGCACATTTCGCTCCTGACTAATCTCTTTCTATACGCTATTTATTGTTATTACTGTGTTCTTTTCGTCTACCAAAATATGCTTAAAAATTTAATTATTACTCTTATTACAATGTCAGTTTTTTTTTTTTTCGCTTGTCCTCTATGTGTTGCCTCATATATATTAACTAATATACTCACCATGATTTTCAAAGTTTACATATCTGTTTTTATTGTATTGTGTATTTATTGAGTTGTGTTTTTGTGTTATAACTAAAATTATAAAAAAAAAAAAAAAAAAAAAAATAAGGACGAAACAGGTCTGTCGGCACTTGCTTGTTGATTGACTTGACCATTCTTACTATATGTTTGTAATGGGAACTGCAGGGTTTTGCTTGTCTTAACCCGTCTCCGTGTTAGCTAACTCGATGTGGTTAGCATATCGGAACCGCCGCCAGTATACCCTTGCGGTTTATCGGTGTCTTTTGCAGTTGCGCTGGTGGAACATTGTTTTCATTGTACTACCTACCCAGCGTTCAGGTCCACAGCTGGATGTTTGAGGTGTAAAAACCACAAACAGAAAGTTGTGCCAGCTGTTTAAGTTTTCAACTTTTTCAGCTGGGGTCAACAACAAGTTGTAGTGTCCTGACGAGTCCTAATAAGGACGAAACAGGTCTGTCGGCACTTGCTTGTTGATTGACTTGACCATTCTTACTTTATGTTTGTAATCAATTATTTGCTGGACTCAAGATTAAAAACTTGTAAAATGTGATATATTTACACTTTTTCAACGTTGATTTGGCCTATCCAATCAATTATATCCGCCAATCAAACTTTTTTACTTAAGTCAGCTCAGCGGTACAAGATTTAATACAAATTGACGGGATTACTTGTTACCGTACAGGTCTTTAGGCCGTCCAAAATCTGGTATTATATCTTTCATTGCTTGTTTTTGCCTGTGCGTATTCAAAAACTTTCCTGGTTCGTTTGACGTTCGTTTACCTGCACCGTTCACTAAATATTCTTTTAAACCTATTCTCTTGGGTATAATGACGTGATAAATGATGTCAATTAAATTGCTATACATAATGCTTAATTGCCTTTAAAACAATTTTAAATATAAGATTTTTATTTTGTGTTCTAATGTTTTTGGGCATAAATTAAATATCGATGATAATTGTATGTTAACTAAATTCTTGTCACACTTCATTAACAACTTAACCTTAACCACATAAACTATCACATCTAAACTCTATTTTAATCCTTAATTTGGAAGTCGTTTAATTTAGCGTTTATACTATCATAATCTAGCGTTACGTGATGTTTCTTATATAAGCGCGCACATTGTTTTCATTTTATTCCTTTCCAGTTGAGATTTTAATCAAAGATACCATTGAGTAGTTTTAGTTGATTGACAAGTGTTGAAATCGTTTTCTACCAGTGTGATTTGAGATTAATTCTATACTGTAGAGAAATAGAATTGTTTTGTCGGTCGGACAAACTATTAAAATTAAAATTAGCTATCGAGGTGCTAATTCATTCTTTCAGCTCGCTAGCACAAAGTTGTCGAGCCACTAGAATCGTTTTGAAGTTTGGTGCAGTTTGGAAGCCAAGTTTTTTGTGAATCGATTGATTGTTTGAATTTTGTAAATACATTCTTTAAAGTTGTAGACAGTGGTTTCTGTCTGCCTGCGGAGGAAAGTTTTTAAGAAATCAGCTTATACTTAGAACTAACTGCCGGAACTAACTGTTGTAGGAACTTTAGTCCCACGGCAAATTATTTCTTGAGCGGGAATAAAGAAAAATATACTCACAGTCGTACTTCATTGCTGTCATTTGGATTATCTTGTTCAACTGATCCTTTTGGATTCCCAAGTACATTTTGTGACAGTTCAAAAATACTAAATATAAATACTATTATGCTTAAATATTTACTTTTTATATTGTTTTTTTTTTAAAGAATTTCCGACCACCCACAAAAAGCCACGTGACCACCCATTTGAAAGCCTCTGGTTTTAACAATTGTTTCTTCATGAACTTATATGTGGTTAAAATCATATAAAATAACAAAAATACCAATATGTATGTTACAAATAGTCTAACATTTTAAACTAAAATATGCGTTCGTTAAAAAACGTTAGGTTCAAACATAAATCAGGGATGGCCAACACGTCAATCGTCCAATTTTTGAGTAAACTAGAATGTTCTACTTTAGGATTTAAATCAACTTTACGATGACCTTTATTTAAAAATCACTAATGATTAGAGGCAAAAATCAAGTAAACCGAGACAGATTCAAAGTGAAGATCCTTTTTTTAGAGAACATTTTTTAGGATTGAATCTCCGCAGAAAAAAATCGCGAGTTTCTAAAATAATTTTATCACCGTATATTCCACCACGATATCACACCATATTGATTGTTCGTTTTATCTGTAGATTGTTGTTGATTTATCGCAGAGTATAGTAGTTGACAAGCACGTTTATTTCCCTAACTCTACAAACACTAACACCTAATTCTAACTGTAACCCTAACACCTAACCCTAACTCTAACCTAACCCTCTAAACCTATCAAATTTTCGTGGTAAAATACATTGTGCTAGAATTTAACTATGATGGAGTATACCGGGGTGAAATTTACCGGACACCCAAGTTTTTCGTGATTAGTGTGCCTTCAGCATTGCTGGAACTGCTTTGAAGTCCTGGTTACGTGACTTCCTTTCTTTCTGTTTGCGCCGACTCAAAATTCCCCAGATCTGGAGAACAGCGCTTGTGGTCGCGATCCCAAAACCATCAAAGCCCGTGGGGGACCCAAAGAGTTATCGACCAATATTTCTGCTCTGTGTCCCCTACAAGATCCTCGAGAGGCTAATCTATGCCCGCGTTGAGTCACTAATCGATCCACTGCTTACTAAAGAGCAGGTTGGGTTCCGACGCGGGAAGTCAACCGTAGATCAAGTTGTCCTGCTAACCCAGAACATCGAAGATTCTTTTGAGGCTAAAATGAAGGCCGGTGCCGTATTTGTCGATCTGACAGCTGCTTATGACACTGTCTGGCCGTGGCCTTATCTGCAATCTGCTGAGACTACTTCCGGATAAGCACATGGTCAGAATGATTATGGAGCTTGTCCGAAATCAAAGTTTCACCCTTACCACCGGTGACAGCAAGCAAAGCAGGCTACGCCGTCTTAAAAACGGCGTTACTCAGGAATCGGTCTTGGCTCCCCTCCCATTTAACATCTATACGTACGATCTTCCTTCCATGATTATCAGAAAGTTTGCTTATGCTAATGATTTAGCATTGCTGCATTCTTCTGAAAACTGGAAGAATTTGGAGGGGACTTTAAGCCAAGACATGTCTACACTTTCAGCGTATCTCCAGACTTGGAGGTTGAAGCTCAGTCACACTAAGACGGTGACGGCAGCCTTTCACTTAAATAATAGAGAGGCCAAACGTGAGCTAAAGGTCTACAACAACGGTAGACTTTTACTGTTCTGTCCAACCCCTACTTATCTTGGAGTAAAACTGGACAGATCACTCATGCTTCGTCTCTATTTAGTGGCATTGCGAAAAAAACTATCCTCGCGCGTCACACTGCTGAGGCGACTCGTGGGCTCGGGATGGGGTACTGGTGCTAAAACACTACGCATAGCCACCTTATCTCTAGTCTACTCAATATCTGAGTACTGTGCACCAGTCTGGTGTCGCAGTGCTCACACTCGCCTCATCGACAGTGTCTTGAACGACGCCTTGCGCATAGTTACTGGATGCCTGCGTCCCATTCCAACGGACCACCTAGCTGTGCTCTCAGGCATCCAGCCAGCTGAGCTTCGCTGAATTGGAGTGACACTCTCATTGGCTAGCCGTGGATCTCTAAATCCCGATCATATCTTGTATAGTCTTTTAAGTGGGTCCTCAGATACTCGCCAAATGAGACTAAGATCCAGACGCCCGTTTGTGCCAGCTGCGTGGAATCTTTTGGACAACCTTGCCAGACTTGGCATCCGCGCTTCTGAATGGGCAAATCACAAATGGAAAACGGAGTATTGTGAAAATGATTTCGGACTCCGTGCTTTTGTGCCCGGAACCGGTGCCAGGCCTGTTAAAATGGGCTTACCCCGAGCAGCTTGGGTTAAGCTCAACCGCTTGCGGAGTGGTGTAGGGCAATTCCATTCGTCCATGCACAAATGGGGTCTCGCTCCTTCACCAAATTACGAGTGTGGAGCCTCTGAGCAAACCGCAGACCATGCTCTAACAGCGTGCTCTATACATCGGGCACCACATAGAGCACGAGGTATGACGGTTTTGGATGACGAAACTCGATGCTGGCTTAATAACACCACTGCCAGCATCTGATTCAGGCAGTGCAACAGTCTGGGGTAGTATCTGACCTGGAGTGGATACCCTTCAAACGACGAGGATGAGCATTTTCGAGTTTTAAAAAAATGTTTAATGATTTTTTCTTAAATTTTTTAAACATTGTTTACCGCCGTGCCTTGTATGTTTCGGCTTTCTTTTCCTCTAGTTGAAAGGGTTTTTTAAGTGGGTTGTTTTATGATGCAATCACACTTAAGCAAAGCTCTTTTTAATATGATTGAGATGCTTGTTTATTTAAAAAGTAATTTTTGATTGCTCTTTAGAAAATGGAAATTTATGGTTTTTGAAATAATTAAACGGACTATATTTTGGTAAAATTTTTTGGTCTCGATCTCGATCTCGATCTCGGTCTCGAACCTTAGGTCTCGAAATTTTCCGGTATCGATCTAGGTCTTGGTCTCGGAATAATTATCGGGTCTCGGTCTCGGTCTCCACGTTTGTGGTCTCGACCACATCACTGATACATGGAAAACAGGAAGTCTAAGAAAAATGGCAAGAAAATTAAAAAAAAAATAATAATATTTTAAATTTCTTATAGGTGAAAGGTTTTTTAGATGATAAAAAAAAAGTGGTTCAGTTCAAAACTTAAACTATAAAAGAAGATTTTCAGGGTTTTAGCAATTTTGGATGAAAAAAAATTGATCATCCGCACCATGACGAAAATTGGAGAGGACGTAAAATCATATCTCAACAAAAACTCGATAATTATCTGCAAACATCAATAAGAATTTTATGCGAAATAAAAGACCAACAAAAAATTGTCATATGCAGTAGACCTCGGATAATCCGGATTCAATTTTACTGACAAAATCATCCGAATTAGGCAAATTTTCGACAAATTAAAAATTACAGTATATAGGAAATCATTTGTACTCTCAGTTTTATCTAAGATAAGCGAAATTTTGCATTTACCGAATCCAGATTAACCGAGGTTTACTGCATGTTTGAAAATTCTTAACCCTACTTTAATTTGAGAGTGTTAATTGATACAAGTGGTTTAAAAAGAGCTATAAAAAAATTACCTAGCAAAATATGGAAGTTAATCAATTTTTATGAAATTTTTTTAGGCGTTTCTGATTTTTTTCAAGGATTTGTGTCTGTTTTAGGTAGGCCATACTTCAAATTTTTTAAGCATACTCAAAAAATTGTTTTTGCATTTTAGTTATGATTTGCTTTCTATCACCTCATTATCAGCTGAGCTTAACAGTACTGACGAAAGTGGTGAGAAAAGTGGCAGATCTACGAAAATATTTTACCAAGTACCATAATTGACAAATAACATTGATGAAACAAAATCTTTGTATAAAGTAGAAATAATTTGTCGTCGTCGTTGTTTGAAGAGTATCCACTCCAGGTCAGACAAAAACAGGATTGGGGCCAAGGGTTTAACTTTTTACTAACCCATGCTCCTGTACTGCCCGGATCAGATGCTGGCAGTAACGTTGTTAAACCAGCATTGAATTCGTCATTCAAAACCGTCAGACCTCGTGCTCCATGTGTTGCCCGATGTATGAAGCACGCTATTAGAACGTGGTATGGGGTTTGTTCAGAGGCGCCAAACTCGCAATTCAGTGAAGGAGCGAGACCTCATTTGTGCATAGACAAATGGAATCGTCCAACACCAGTTTGCATGAGGTTGAGCTTAACCCAAGCTGCTCGGGACAAGCTCATCCAAACAGGCCTTGCACTGGTCCTGGGTATAAAAACACGGAGCCTAGATGTATTCACGCAGAACTCAGAGTTTTATTTATAATTTGTCCACTGAGAAGCCCGGATGCCAAGTCTGGCAAGGTTGCTTAATAGATTCTGTGCAACAGGCACAAAGGGGCGTCTAGATCTTAGTCTCTCTTGGCTAGCCTTTGAGTTCCCATTTAGTAAACCATACAAGATATGATCACGGTCCAGAGATCCACGGTAAGCCAAGAAAAGTGTGGCTCCCAGTCGGCAAAGCTCAGCTGGTTGAATGTCTAAAATACTGGTAGTGGTCCGTTGGAGTGGACACAGGCATCCAGTGACTATGCGCAAGGCGTTGTTCAAGACATTGTCTATGAGGCGAGTGTGATCACTGCGACACCAGATTGATGTGCAGTACTCAGCTGTTCTATAGACCTGGAATAAGGCAGCTGTGCGTAGTGTTTTGGCACCAGCACCTCATCCTAAACCTACAAGCCGCTTCATCAGTGTGACGCGCGAGAATAGTTTTTGCGCAATGCCACTAGATGGTGACGAAACGTGAGCAATTTGTCCAGTTTTACCTTAAGATAAGCAGGAGTTGGACAGAACAGTAAAATTCTGTTATTATTGTAGACTTTTAGCTCACGTTTGGCCTCTCAGTTATTTTTGTAAAAAGCTGCCGTAACCGTTTTAGTGTGACTGAGCTTCAACCTCCAAGTCTGGAGATACGCTGAAAGTGTAGACATCTTTGGCTTAAAGTCTTCTCCAAGTCCCTCCAGTTTCTAAAAGAGTGTAATAATGCCAAATTATCAACACAAGCAAACTTTCTGGAAATCATGGAAGGCAAATCGTACGTACAGAAGTTAAATAGGCAAAGAGCCAAAACCGATCCCTAAGGAACGTCGTTTTTCAATCGGTGTAACCTGCTTTGCTTGTTGTCATTGATAGGTTTTTAAAAAATGTGGCCCGCAGAGCGAAAATATGTGGCCCGCGCTAAAAAACATCCAGCTGCAAGCTTTTGGCCCGCTGCAAGCATTTTATCTGTGCTTAATTGTAGTTGTCCGCAGCGTGGTCGAGTGGTTTAAGCGCCGGAATCGTGATCGACACGGTTTCGCTTCAAAACCTACTTGCGCCATTCTGCTGTGTCCTCAGAAAAGACACTTTACGGCACTTTTCCCTGCTAGATGGTCTTGGCAAGCAGTTCTGAATTAAAGTCATATCTCTATTAAATTTCAAGCGGACAGCAATATCTTGGCATCTCCGGAACCAGGTTGGAATAATTGCTTACCCTACGGATAGCGCCTCTAGCACTTTCCTGCGAGTCAAGAGGATAAATATAAACATAAAAATAAAAAACTAAAATTAAGAAAAAAACCAGCATAAGAAAGCGCTCATTCTGTTCAATGGATCGTTGTTCACTTTGAAATTGCTTTATTCGGCGTTGCTGCAGCAACTTTTTTTTCTCTAGTAAATGAAGTGTATTTGTTTGTTTTTGTTGTCCGCTTTTGTCGTATTTTAATCACTGTAGAAAATTACCAACGCACGTGTTTTATTTTATTTCTCTTGAGTTTCTAATCATTATTTGCGCGAGCACTCGCTGCCAGCGCCTTTTTTGTTTTACGCTTTATTTTTAATTAATCTCACCTTGAAGCATAGTTGTGTCTGCAGCGCGTTGATTTTAGAGCTGGCTTTATTCGTTTGTTCACACTTCTCAATTTGTGAGGCGACCAGCTGCAGTGTTTGTGGGCAGCTGGTTGAAGTCTGAGTAGACTTAGTGTGGAGTTAAGATATTCCCGTTTTCCCCGTGAGTCAGCACCGAAGTGAACTGCTCGGTAAGACACCTATGCGTTTTTTTGTGTTTAATTTTTAGTTTGTTTTTATTTATTTACAGATTACCGTTTCCGCTTTCGTTTCCGCTTTCGTTGCTTTTATTTCCAAGTTTCAACGTTTCAGTTATAACTTATTTTATATTAAATTATTTTCCTTGATTATTATTTCCTTTTAATTTTACGAAGCCGGAAGCGCGTTGATCGACACTTCACTTTGCGGTAATCGGCTACTTCAGCGCCGTTTACCGTTACAAAAAGTAATCGAGCAATTTCGGTGAGTCCGTATTGTTCTTATTTTTATGATAATGTCGTTGGGTGACCCAAATGAAGTTTACAAGGCTCTGCAAAATTTGTATGTTAGAGCAGAGAGTTTAATGATGAAGCCTGAGGGTTATAAACTGCTGTTAACCCTTTTATCTGATATTCGTCAAAAATTTGAAAATTTGACTAATTTGTTAGAAGCTCTTGATAAACAAGAAGCCTTGAATTTAAATTTTAGTAAGAATAGCATTGTTGTAGAGAATCAGCAGTTTGAAGAGCATGTTCAACGCTGGATAAAAGATACTGAGGATAAGTTAAGCAAAGAGAGTCGCGCTTTTTCGTATGAACGCTCCTCGGTAAGAACTGGCAGTCAATCTACCTCTAGTTCGATTCGTAGTGAGAAACAAAGGTCACTTGTAAAATTAAAAATTGCCACGGCAGCTGTCCAGCAAGAAAGTGCCAGAGTTTACGAAACGAGACAAAAAACTAGAGAAAGAGCTGAAGAGATGAAAAGAAAGCTTATGCGAGAAGCCGAAGAAGCAAGACAAAAGGCTGAGCGAGAAGCCGAAGAAGCAAGACAAAAGGCTGAGCGAGAAGGGGAAGAAGCAAGAAAAAGAGCTAATGAAGCCATGGAAGAGTTAAATAGACAAATGAAATTGGAGGAAGAAGAATTAGAAACAGTTTTACTAGATAAAAAGCGCAATGAAGAATTAGCAAGGATCGAGGCAGAAGCTTGGGAAGAATTAAGCTGTGGAAAAGCAGAGGAAGGCACTAGCACACGAAAGGTGCCGCATTTAAAAATACGTGATTATTCCAAACCGTTTAGTGAAAATGTTACAAGTGTTAAAAACGCGCCATTGCATAATTTTCCGCTTCGTACTTCATTGCTTACTGACATTCCCAAAAGTTCTGTTCAAATCGATAGACCATTTCCCGTTACTTTTGCAGAACTTCCTGATCAAGATTTGCGTATTAAAGTTAAAAATTCAAGCTTTAGTCAAAAACCGGAAAGTCAGTTTAAGTCTAAATTTGATTATCGCAACACAGAGCAAGCGCAAAGACAAGAAGCTTTTAATTCACCCTCGTTAACTTTGCCAACTAGTTTTCATAAATATAATGCCTCTAAAATGCGTCCTGCACCGCCGGTTGTAATTCAAAAATTTAATGGTGATCCTATGGAATATTGGTTGTTTGTTAGACAGTTTGAGGCTCATGTATTAGGAAAGGTTGAAGATTACGAATTATTTCCGTTGTTGCATCAATATTGTGAATCGCATGTACAATCTAAATTTAGTTATGTGTCGAATCAGTCGCCTGTAACTGCGTTTCAAAAAGCATGGGATATTCTTTTTAATGAATATGGTCATCCCTACGAAATAGCTAGATGTTGCGAAGAGCGATTAAAAAATGTTCATAAAATTCCCGATGATGACAAAAATAAGCTTAAATCATTGTCTCAACTTCTTGAAAAGTGCTGTGTGTCTCTAAAAAATATTGAACAAGTTTCGAGTTTAGATTCAATGCATGTGATTATGGGCGTTGTTAACAAACTGCCAATTAATTTGAAACGAGCTTGGGTAGAATATGCGGTACAAATTGAACAACAAACTGGTGAGAGAGCGAAGTTTCTTGATTTGTCCAAATTTGTTACAGAAAAAAGTCGAATTGCTAATTCTATTTTTGGTAGAGAAACGTTTCAAACCAATTACAAACCTCGCCGCGAAAGCGCGTATGTTTCTGCAACGACAAAAAATGTAAAAGACGCGTTGAGTGTGGAAAAAAGTCGATGTTTTTATTGTAAAAAATTACACAAGCTAATTGATTGCGATAAGTTCAAAAATTTAACGTACGAAGAAAAGTACAAATTTGTCAAAGCAAAGGGACTTTGTTTTAAATGTTTAAGCGGTAACCATTTCGCTCGTTACTGCAAATCGAGTTGCAAATGTTTAATTACTGGTTGCAAAGGAACTTTTCACCACACTCTTCTTCATAAAATTACTGACACTGAAGTGACCGGTCAAGTCGACGCCTGTAGTTCTGTTCAACTTAATAAATCGACTGGTAATGTCCAGCATGTCTTTTTAAATGTTGTTCCGGTGCGCGTTCGCTGCGAAGGTAAAGAAACAGAGGTATACGCATTTTTAGATCAAGGTTCTACCGCCTGTTTTTGCGACCGCAGTTTGTCAAGGGAATTGCAACTGAGCGGCACGAGTCGACAGCTTAAATTGCAAACGTTGACAGAGACAAAATCTTATAGAACTGTGTCTGCTGAGATGGAAGTTAAAGGTTTGTTTGACGGAGATTGGGTCCAGCTTCCAGACGTTACAGTTGTAGATGAAATACCTGTACAGCCAAACGTAATTCCCACATCACAGATTCTAAGCGATCATAGCTATTTAGCTGATATTAATTTTTCAAAGCTTGACAGGCAAAACGTACAGCTTTTAATTGGTGCTAATGTCCCTAGAGTATTTAGATTAGAAGATTTAAGATCTGCTCCGGATAAATTATCACCCGACGCTGTGAAGTCACCTTTGGGGTGGTCTTTACTTGGGCCCTGTTCTAAATTTAATTGCACAGTATCCAGTAGTGATAAAAATGTTTATTACGCTTCAACTTTACGCGACAATTTCGAGGAGGATGATAGAAATTTCATATATGAATCACGCAGAAATTTTTCAAATATTCAGTTTCAATGTTATGACGAAGATGATTGTTATTCGAAACCAATTTCGATGAATGATTTTAAAGTTTATAGAATGCTTAAAAGTTCTATCAAGCTAGTTGATGACCACTACGAGTTACCACTACCCTGGAAGTATGAAGACCAGATTATGCCAAACAATAAAAATTTAGCACTTAAGCGATTAAATCATTTAAAGCGAAAATTAATGCGTAACAGCGATCTGAAACAGAAATATTCAATTCAAATTCAAACAATGTTAGACAAAAACTACGCAGAACTTGTTCACGACAACTTTCAATTAACTTCTAAGAAGGTTTGGTATATTCCCCATCATTCAGTAATAAACCCCCATAAACCTGACAAGTTGAGAGTGGTTTTTGATTGCAGTGCCGAGTATAAAGGTATTTCTTTAAATAAATCTCTGATGCAGGGGCCCCACCTGATGAACGATTTAGTTGCCATTCTTTCCCGCTTTCGTAAAGAAAAAATAGCTTTGGCAGCCGACATAGAGTCGATGTACTACCAGGTTCAAGTTTCACCTCGTGATCGTGACAGTTTAAGGTTTTTGTGGTGGCCTGATGGAAATCTTGAAAGCCAACCAGTAGTGCATAGAATGAAAGTTCATCTTTTTGGTGCAACCTCGTCTCCGTGCTGCGCAAGTTTTGCGTTGCGTCAAGCGGCCATTGATTTCGGCGCTCAATTCGAACCTTGTATCAGTTCTGCAATTGAAGAACATTTTTATGTTGATGACTTTTTAATTAGCGTACCTAACGTTGAAATCGGACTTAAATTAATGAAAGATATAAAGCATCTGTTGTCGAAAGCAAGTTTTAATCTTACGAAGTGGTGCTCAAACTGCACTGAATTAATAAAACATTTGCCTGAGAATGAACTTTCGAAATCACTACAAATTAACGCTCTGGCCAAAAATTCTAGTGAACGTGTCTTAGGAGTAAATTGGAACCTCAATACTGATTGTTTCTATTTTGTAGTAGAACTTCCGGATAAGCCATGTACGAAACGTGGTGTTTTGTCTTCGATCAACTCCATTTTCGACCCGCTTGGATTTCTGTGCCCAGTGATTGTTGAAGCCAAGCTTCTCCATCGACGACTATGCGAGCTGGAGTTAGAATGGGACGAACCTATTCCTTCCTTAGAATTCAATAAGTGGCAACAATGGATCCGAACGCTGGAGCATCTGAAGTCGATGTCTATCCCAAGATGGATGGGTTTGCATACCAATTTAGGCAGTGAAAACTATCAATTGCATTATTTTGTCGATGCCTCTAAGCATGCGTATGGCGCCGTTTGTTATCTTCGTTCGAGCGATATTAATGACTATGTCAATTGTAACTTAGTTATTAGTAAATCTCATTTAGCTCCTAAAGACGAATTTTCTATTCCCCGTCTAGAACTTCTTGCTGCTGTGACTGCCGTAAAATTAGATATTTTTCTTAAACACGAACTAAACTTACCGCGGTTGAGACCAGCTATTTTTTGGACAGACTCCGCTGTAGTTCTTCAAAGTATAAGAAATGAAGAAAAGCGTTTTCCTCTTTTTGTGTCCCGTCGTTTAAAGTTTATTACGAAAAGCACTTGTACTTCTAATTGGAGGCACGTCCCTAGTGAACTCAACCCCGCTGATGTTTTAAGTCGTGGATGTAGATCCGACAAACTAATGAAAACTAAATCGTGGCTTTTTGGACCAGAATTTTTGAGTGAATCGCCAGACAGCTGGCCTTGCCGGTTTGCAGAGACGACATTAGATGTAGAAAATGTAAAAGCATTTGATAAAAAAGCCGCGTCTGCATTTTTGATTACCGACATGATTGATCCAGTTGACAAGCTCATTGCGTATTTTTCTTCGTGGTTTAAGCTAAAGAAAGCCACTGCTTGGCTTTTAAAATTTAAGACCTTTTTAATAAATTCCAACTCTGTCTATCATTTTTCTCGTTCCTTGTCTGTCTCTGATCTTCGAAAAGCAGAAATTGAGCTTATTAAATATGAGCAATGGAACTGTTTCGGCGACATCATGTCGAAGATGCAAACTAATGAAAACTTTTCTCTACCTTCCAAATCTCCACTTCTAAAACTGAATCCTGTTATTGTGAACGGTCTTTTAAGAGTAGGCGGCCGTTTAGATAGAGCTTCTGTTTCCTTTGATCTTAAACACCCAATTATCTTGCCCCACACCTCGCACTTAACCAATCTTATTGTTCTTCATTGTCATTGCATTACAGGTCATGGCGGAGCAAATATGACGTTGAACCAGTTACTACAACGATATTGGATTTTACGAAGTACAGCTGTTGTTCGCAGAGGGCTTAATTCCTGCATGCATTGCCGACGACGCTATGAAAAGCCGGGATCACAAAAGATGGCTGATCTTCCCCCGTCGCGTCTACAAATCGATACTCATCCCTTTGCATACTGTGGCGTTGACTACTTCGGACCGTTGCTCGTGAAACAACGGCGTTCTCAAGTAAAAAGATATGGTTGCCTTTTTACTTGTTTAACTTCTAGAGCAATTCAAGTTGAAGTCGCGATGGATCTGACAACCGACGCCTTCATCAACGCCTTACGTCGTTTCTTATCAAGAAGAGGTCCCGTTCTGCACTTCTTCTCCGACAACGGAACCAATTTCGTTTCCGCCGAGAAGACCCTTCGTGAAGCCCTGCGCCAGTGGAATCAGCACCAGATTGAAGATTTTCTCCTTCAAAAGGAAATTCAATGGACTTTCAATCCCCCAAATGCTCCATGGGTGGTGTTTGGGAGAGAATGATTCGGTCAGTCAGACGAATTTTAACTTCATTGATGACGGAACGAACTCTCGATGACGATCAACTTCACACCTTTTTATTGGAAGCAGAGTCTATTTTAAATTCTCGCCCTTTAACTCCAATCACAACTGATGCAGATGGTTTGGAACCATTGACGCCCAATCATCTTTTGAAATTGTGTCCTACTGGCAACTTCCCCCCTTCACTTCCTTCTGATGAGCACTGTTGTCCCAAAAGACGTTGGAAAAATGTACAATATCTAGCTGACCAATTTTGGAAAAGATGGTCTCGAGAATATTTAAAGACGATAATCGCCCGCCAAAAATGGTTTAAGAAGAAAACCAATTTTCAAAAAGACGATGTTGTTCTACTCGTGGACGATTCGATTCCTCGTTCGCAATGGCGTCTTGGCAAAGTTGTAAAGCTGTTCCCCGACGAACAAGGCTTGGTGCGCCAAGTCGTAGTAAAAACGCGTGGTTCTGAAGTGCGGCGGCCCGTTCATAAACTGTGCTTGGTAGTTCCCGCGAATCTTGATGTTATGCCGCGGAAGGACTCTGGTGATCCCGCAATTACCGTAAAATAAGTTTTAGAAATGTTTCCGTTAATGTTATTTGTGTTGTGTGCAGCGTTGGTAATTTTTTTTTTCTTTTTCTTTTTTAATTTCTCGGGTGTTGGGAGTGTAGAAAATTACCAACGCACGTGTTTTATTTTATTTCTCTTGAGTTTCTAATCATTATTTGCGCGAGCACTCGCTGCCAGCGCCTTTTTTGTTTTACGCTTTATTTTTAATTAATCTCACCTTGAAGCATAGTTGTGTCTGCAGCGCGTTGATTTTAGAGCTGGCTTTATTCGTTTGTTCACACTTCTCAATTTGTGAGGCGACCAGCTGCAGTGTTTGTGGGCAGCTGGTTGAAGTCTGAGTAGACTTAGTGTGGAGTTAAGATATTCCCGTTTTCCCCGTGAGTCAGCACCGAAGTGAACTGCTCGGTAAGACACCTATGCGTTTTTTTGTGTTTAATTTTTAGTTTGTTTTTATTTATTTACAGATTACCGTTTCCGATTTCGTTTCCGCTTTCGTTTTTGCTTTTATTTCCAAGTTTCAACGTTTCAGTTATAACTTATTTCATATTAAATTATTTTCCTTGGTTGTTATTTCCTTTTAATTTTACGAAGCCGGAAGCGCGTTGATCGACACTTCACTTTGCGGTAATCGGCAACTTCAGCGCCGTTTACCGTTATAAAAATCACTGTATGACGTATTCTGCACTGGTTTGGTTTTGTTTTCTCTATTGTTTAGCTAAAATCATGACTTTGCGTTTTCGTTCTTGGTCAATTTAGGCTTGTTTAAAACTTGAAGAAAGTAAAATTTTAGCAACAATGGCAACTTCAGTAAATTTCACAGCTAAAAAGAGAATGATAAATGAAGAAAGAAGACTTTTCCAACATTTAACATTTTTTGTTAAAAATTCGGATGAAAAACCATGTGTCTTATTTCCAATGAAATTGTTAGTTCTACCAAAGAGTATAATATTAAAGACACTACGAGACAAACCATTCTGGGTCTTCATACGGAAATCTGCATGGAGATGATAGAAAGTAGAAAGTGAATCAATTCCAGAAACAATTAAATAGCCAGAGTTTTATGTTTCAAAACAGGTGTAGTGACAATAAAAAAGTATTAAGAAGTAGTTTTTTGATTGCACACAGAATAGCCAAAAAAAATGAAGGCCTATTCCGAGGGTGCTTTTGTGACGGAATGTCTGATCGATGTCGCACAAGAAATTTGCCCAAAAATGTTGTTAGAAATCCAGAAAAGTCTTGATGGACGCGATAGACGCAAAAGTGGTAGACGCAAAAGTGTCGCGATAGACAGTGGAAAAGCGTATTAATGTACTTACTGATAAAATTTGTGTCACTCTCAAAAACAAAGTAAAAACTTTGTTTCATTGGGCTTTGCAACGGATGAAAGTACGGATCAGAAGGATACGGCACAATTGGCTATATTTGTGAAAGGTGTGGATAGGGAGTTAAATGAAACGGAAGAACTATGGTTACTGCAGTCTATAAAAGGCACTACAATTGGTGCTAATATATTTATGGAATTTCTTAATACTTTTAACGCTTTTGGAATAGACCTGACTACCCTATCCAGAATTGCAAAAGAGGGTGGTCATGCCATAGTTGCCATACCAGGTCTCTTGAAGTCTGTTTTACGTTAACTAACTGTTTCCTTTTTGTGGTAGTCACAAGTAGATAGTGAATGGGAAATGCAAGTAGCCAGTGGTCTAATCCGGATACACATATTAGGCCCGGAAGTATAAAAGGTTGCCACCCCTGATGTACAGAACACGACCTTTAGGGCGTATTCAATACATGATCCGAGAATGGCAAAAAAAACCAGCGTTTCGAGTTTGAAGAAACGGTGGATCAAATTACTGTATCACTGTACAAACATTGACAGTCAGATTGCAAGAAGCCGAAATCATTGCTAACGTCCAGGAGTTTAAAGATTAACTTTCATGAGTGTCTAAAAAATTAAAATAATATCTGCATAATGGAGGGGGTGGGAAAAAGTTATCGGATAGAGGAGTAATAAGTGCTGCAGCAAAATAAAGAGTAATATTTACAAGATAGTTTTGTGACAAGTTTTACATTTATTAGATACAACGTTATTTAGCAAAATTTTGAGCCTGAGACTACAAACTTCTTAAGATTTTTTTGACCAAGATCAAGAAAGAACTATCCAAAGGTGACCATTATTAGAAAAATTCGGAGAGTCAGATTAAAAGAGCTTAAACAGTACAGAAAAGATTTAGTAGATTGATTAGTAAAAAAACTTTTGTCAACTTTGTAAAACCTATCATTTTGACGTCAACACTACAGTCCATTGCTATCTTCGAAAACCGAATCCCGCAGTTCCACAAATAATTTTAATTTACTTTATTTATCAAACAATTTTAGCAAATTGATGATATAAAAAGATATTTATAGTTTTTGAAATTAATGCTAATTGCTTTTATTTTGTCTTTTACAAATATATTATCTCCTTATTAAATCATACATTTATTCATTTATATCTTAATTTTACAAGCTAATGAAAACTCCGTGTATTTCTTAACATAGGAGTTACATCAAATTTATAATTACTCATTCTTGCTACAATCACTCTTTTTTTTTCTGTTTTTACAGAAAAAGTCGTACAATGTTAAAACAGTTTTTCCAATCACTTAACAAATTTTTATTATATCAATTCACTAACTCGGCATCATTATAATTTATTGTTTTTTATCACTAAAATTAAACTAATTAATTTATTGTAAATCTACTTGTCGTTTAAAGATTTGCTTATTTGCCTTATTTTCGTTTGATTAAAATTAAGCAAAACATTAATATGGGGCTAGCCAGTATGTTCTCAAACTTGTTTTTATTTGTTTTGTAAACTAAGAACTGATATCGCGTGAATTCATCGATCGGGTTATAATAACTGACAAAACCCATAAACATGTGAATCAAATCTGCAAATGATGAATCAGTAGAGCCAAAGTTTTTAGAACAGAGGTCAAAAGGTTTTAAGAGGTTGCAGTAAGGTAAGAAAGGAAACCAAGTAAAAATAAAATGGTAATTTAAATTAATTGAAGCGTATACAGTTGATAATAATTTTGTTGAGAAACTGTCATTAATAAGCTTAAATGGCAATATGAAAACAGAACAAGACGATTGAAAGAACACAATTACTATTTCTTTGTTTTATTTATCTTTGTTTTATTGGAAGATGCCACATACATTTCAAATAGTCGACAAGAACCATGTTCAATCCTACCTTTATTGTTGCGTGTTTGTAAAAAAAACTGTACACCACTTCCTCTCCGTGGCAGTCTTATAAATCACTGCATTACGTTCTAATTGTTCTATAAATATAAAAACAGTTATCTCAGTAGAACGAGTCTTTCTTATACCCACTAGCCGATCGATAATTAAGAACGACTGCAGTGGTAACTAAATAAACAAATCTTGAGTATTGTGCATGAGTATGATGCCAAAAAAAAACGTATAATTACATTATCTTGTTGGAGTTGCCTATACTTTTATAATGTAAATAAATTTATTTAAAAGCTCTCTAATTTTTTTTTGTGTTTGAATTGTTTTGATCCCATACCACACCATACAAAGGTTATACAGCTTCACATCAGCCATCCAACTTTCGTCGTTTAGTATTTTGGGGTATTGAGCAGCTTTACGTTCCGAGCGTCATTTGTAGAGTTTGCAATGCTCTTGCAACTCAGTTATGCTATGAATAACCCACCTACTTATTAAAAGCAAAATTTGAGTTTATGCAAAGTTGTATTCAGTAGGCTATGTCACACTAAAGCTGCTAAAAAAAGTGCAATGTGTAGGTATTTAATTCTTGTTAAATTTGAAAATTTATTTTTTTGTTTACTTTCAATTCATCCCTACTTTCAACTTATTAAATTTATTTGTTGGGTTTCTTTTTTCCACCATTACTGTGCTGTTTCAAATTTCAATCCAACCTTTTGCCACGTGGCCAAAAACTGCAAAGTCAACGTTTGTTGCTTATAGTCGATGTCCACTAGTAGCGCACCTCACAAAATTAAAACTTTATTAAATGTAACTTTAATAAAGCAATTTCGGTGGTAATTACGCAATCGCAAAAAAACTTTTCACGCTACATCAGAGTCGTGCTTTTCAACCGGGTTTTGTACACTGCAAGATGCACCAATGTTTTGAAAGCGTGTTCAACTTTAATGTGTACTATAGAATGCGCCACATACCGTACAATTGCGTTGGTGCACAAGCTTGCAATCATTATATACTCGCACGGTATGTATGCGATCACGTCTTAATTAGTTTTTGCATTTTCTTTCTTCTTCCTAAATAGTTAAATCCAAACGTTTTTAAGTAATTTCGTTCAAATCTTTTTTTTAATTTCAGTTTTCAGAAGCTTTTTGGAAATTAGTAAAGTTTGTTTTATTAAAAAAAAAGAAATTAAAATTGATGTTTGGCTTTTTTTTAAAGAAGAAATATTTGGCAGCTCGGTCGGTTTGAGGTAAGTCAGGGTTTTTAATTTGGGGATTGCAAGGGCCAAGTATTTTTATGGGAGTTGCAAGAATGTTTTATACCAGCGGTCCCCGACTTCCGGGCCGCGGACCGGTGCGGATCAGTAAAATACCTCAATTTTAGCAAAGCATTGAAAAAGTTTATTGCCTGTAATACTCATTTTACACTTGGCTGATTTGTAGCCATTGTACAGATCGATCCGTTTATTGATTGAAATCGATTCAGAAGTTAATTTTGTGGCGGCCCGCACTAATTTTTGTAACGTGAACCCGTAAGTAAAAAAGTGAAGAACTTTTATTGAGATAACTGCTTTTTTGTGACAAAAATCAAGAAACCTGAAACAGATTCAAAGTGAAGACCTTTTTTTCGTCTTCACCTTAACTATTTAACGTATCTACGTCACCCGGGCCGCGGTAAAATTGTCTAACGTTGACAAATCCGCTGGTTGGGGACCATTGTTTCATACAATACTTTCAAATCTACATCTACAGAAATCAGAACAAAAAGGGGTTCACAGACTGTATAAAAGCAATAAAAGGGCTCACAAGCTGCAAAAGGTTGAGAAACAGTAATGTAAGTGTTTTTTGAAGTAAAATTGAACAAAAAAGACTGTTTAAGATGAAATGTTTTATGAACTAGTGTAACGTAAAAGCACAACTAATCAAAATTTAAAACTCCCAAAAAAGAATATTGCAAAATCCTAACATTGCTCCTTTAATTTCGACAATTGATCGCTTTTTTTAAAAAGCAAACTTTTGGTTTCAAAATTGCTGTTATAGTTAATTTATTATTATTTCAAAAACCAAAACCAAAGATTTGTTATTATAAGTTTACTCAATTTAGGCTATTACTTTTTATTACTTAAAACTTTAAATCTTTTGCTTTTGTTATGCCCTTCAAAGGATTTATTATCATAAATCATTTGATAAATAAATATTTGTTCTGTAACTGCATTTTCGAAGTTTGCAATTGCAATTTTAATCAGTTTTAATTTGAGTAATTTGGTATAATAAGTTTGATAAAAAATAGTTTTAAATTTTTTTCCTCTTTTTCTCTAAAGAAGTCAGGTAATGTTATTTTCCTAAATTTAAGTTGTGGAGAAAAATTTGACTGAAAATCTTTTTTTTTGTCTTCAATCAAATCCCTCGAAGTTTATTGGCAAAATTTACGTTAAAATTAAAGACAAAATAATCTTTACTTTCATAAAACTAATTTAACCAGCTGTAGTGATTCAAATGGAAAGGATCTGCTACTTCTTTGGGACATCTTACATTATACTTAGATTCTTACATTCCTCCCCGAAAAATTTTTTTTGCTTTGTATTTTGAATTCGTCCTTAGTAAGCCAAGTGGTTCGCATTGGGAAACACTGCAATAGAGAGTTGAATGAATTTTAAGATTGCACAAAATCAAAAAATTATAGCTTTCAGGTATCTAAAAGACCATTTCGTTATTTTGAAAAAACTTTGTTACTCTTTATATTGACATTTATTTCAAAAATAGAATTACCTTTGAAACTGAAACAATAATTGCCAAAAATTATTTTTTACAAACCATTCGTTTTTACAATTAAAAATGTTAATAGAGCAGTTGTTAATAGAGAAGTTGTTGTAGAGTATAGAGCGGTTCTGTAGCTTGAACTTCTTGAAGCCATTATATTGGCTAAATAATTACTACAAATGGCTAAAAGCAAACTATTTTTATTTAAAATAAATGTTATTCAGCAACTAATTAAATGCATTTTAATTTGCTCAACAGAAAATAGATAATTTTTCTTCTTTAAGCCATTTAAAATTGAAACATAAATCAGGCAAAAATTTTTTTTCTAGTTTTACTTTGGCTTGTTTCTGCAACTACAATAGTAGTGGTTGCTTGCTTATATACAATTATAACATACTTTAATAAGCTAAATATCAAGTGACTTCTTCTACTTGGCGAGTAATTTACTTTCGAGTTAATAATCTATCAACTCAATGTAATAAAAAGCAATAGAATTTATATTTTTCCGGTAAAAAGTAATATGAAATTTTGTGAAAGCTTTAGTGGCGTAGCTTGTCCAAAATTTTAAAATGATAAAATTTTGAAAGGTTTTTGATTTTAATTTTTGAGTCAAAACTTTGAAGATTTTGCATGTTTTTATCCGTTCGAAAATTCAAATACAACGCGACTAAAAAGTAATTACTACAAATGTATCAAAACAAACTACTGTATATGTATCTCTATTTAAAAATAAAGCTAATTTTGCAACTATTCAAATGTATTTGAATTCGCGCAACAGAAAATAGTTACAAAACAGCAAAAAAGTTCATCTTTAAGGTATTTAAAATTGAAGTATAAATCAGGCAAAAATGTTCTTCTTAGTTTTACTTTGGCTTGTTCCTGCGACTACAATAGTAGTTGTAGTTTGCTTATTTACAATTATAACATACTCTAAACAGCTAAATATCAAGTGACTTCGACTATCTAGCGAGAAATTTGTTTACTTTCGAGTTCTTAATCTATCAACTTAATAAAATAATAAAAGCAATAAAATTCTTATTTTTCAGGTAGAAGGCAGTGTGAAACTTTAGTGGCGTAGCTTGCCCAAAATTTTGAAGTAGGTGAAATATTTTGATTGTACGTAAGTAACAGCATTCACCTACTTTGGAAGAATAAAATCACAAGATTTGCTTACGAGGGTAGGCTAAAAAGTTCATAACCTGACCCAGAAGGACTTATGCCACACCGATGAAATTTAACATGCATAAAATGTAAACCTTTGTAACACTAACGGCATACTTTATTTTCAGATTTACTGATGCTGATGTGTTTTTTGAGACTTTGAAAAGTGGTACCTTTTGCATCACAGAAGACTGACGCAATCACCTTTCCTGCAGATGACACCACCTTGGCTTTCTTTGGAGAGGAAAAGAAGGATGTTTCCACTAAAATGTAGTAGGCAAACTGCAGTAAGGTAATATCTTAGAATTTTAGCGCAATTTTCTTTTGTACTGTAAATACAGGGTGGGCCGTAAGTCGCGCATCAAAGAATTTGAAACAAATTAAAGGCAAATTAAAACTGAAAATAAGCTTTGATTGGAACCAACCAAATCTGAAAGTTATAGTAACTGACACGTTCAAAGAAAAAAAAGGATGTTTTATTTCACTCTTTTTACATTGTTTCCAATACACTACACGTAAGTCTTTGGTGCTCGACTTACAGTCCACCCTGTATTATAAAATCAATTTTTCAAAACAATTTTTTATCCAAAACTCCAAAAATGTTTACAGCGTCATTGGCAAATTGCACCACAATTAAAAGTTCATTCGTCGCTTTGAGCTAGTAGGCTTGTTACAACTAAATCTCTTTACTTCAAATGTTTGCTGATGCCCAGAAATAGAGGTGAAAACAATAGGTTATGTGTAATCGATGTTTTACAGTAGGCAATATGTCCTTTGTGTTCTACAGTAAGCTATTTGTAAGTGAATTTTTTCAGAAGGCTATGTGTAATAGATGTTCTACAGTGTGTCTAAGCCCGATTAATGTTTCAAAACTGTAAATCTTGCCATCATGCAAAAAAAATTGCCATCTAAGCAAAGTACTTTTGTTTGTGCATATCTAAAATGCGTGTCTAAAACTAATAAATTTGCTGGTTAAACTTTTAAAATTCTAAATTGCAGAAAACAAAACAGGACCTGGACAGGTACACATCGCATTTACTATAAAAGTTTTTTTACTAACGGAGAATCTGCAACTGCTACCTTCATTCAATCATTTATACATTTCATTTTATTCTGGATCATTATTACCCGTAAACAGTTTAACCCAAAAAATCATAAAGAATAAAAAGATAAAAAAATTACCTTAATAAAATTACCTAAGAAATTTCAGAAATCATTTTCAACTAAGTAAACACAATGATCTGAATGAACGATTCTTGATCTGAAAATTGCCATTAGCCAAACAGTAAACGAAGTTCCATAAGAAATGATACAAAGACTGATGGAAAACTTTAAAAGTTGTTTACACTGAACTGAAGGAACGATTCTTGAATTGAAAGCTGCCATTAGCCAAACAGTAAACGAAGTTGTACAGTACAATAATTAATACAGAGTGATGGAAAACTTTAGAAGTTGTTTAGAGTAGCGTATGGGAGCTCGAGTGAATTCCGTTTTTTTTTTCTTTTTTTTTTCGTCCTCATCATCATCATCATTGTCGTGGTCATCATCATTTTCAGGGAAAGCATTAAATTAATTCAGTGCATTTCCCTTTACCCGCTTGTCCTTTTGATGTTGCTTGGACAGCAGCTAAAGTTGGGATCTCCAAGCATCCCAATCTCCTGCAATTAGCGGTAATTTTGTTGGTGAAATTCCAAGACGTGACCATGCCAAGTCTTAAATATAAGTAAGCCATCGAGTTCCTGGTCGCCCTCTAGGCCTTTTGCCACTTGGAAGAGCATTCATTAGTTACTTTGCTGTTCGCTCGTCGTGTCACATGGGCATACTAGCACAGCAGCGATTGTTTTATGGGGAGTAGTAGTGATTTGATGTTGAGAGATTGACGAATGTCAGTGCTTTTAACCTTGTCAAGTAAGAAGAAACCTCCAATTATTTCCAAAAAACCTATTTCGACTGCCTGTACTTGGGATCTCACTCTTTCAGTCATTACCTAATACCCATGACCATAGGTGAGGATAGGAACAAAAACTGATCTGAAAACAGAAAGCTTTGCTTTTGGTACACAGCTCTCGTTTTAGTATAACTGATTGGTAAAGTTGGCGCATTACTGAACTTGCTTTTAAAATTCGTGTGTCCAGTTCGTTTTCCTGTCTATCATCATTCAAAAATATGACTCCAAAATGTATAACTTATAGATCATACAGACAATATATATAAATATAACGTATAGATCATAAGATGTTAAAAAAACGTAAAAAAATTTAGTTGTAAAAAAAATGTAAAAAGAAACAAGTCAAAATGGCAAAGTATTATGAAAACGCATTAAAATCCAACAGAATATCATTCATGAAAATGTGACTCCAAGACACTTATACTTCTCCATCTGCTGGGAGTTACTGGATTTTTTTGAAAAGAGCACTGGACTGGGTGCTTTGACAGACACGTAATCTCAGTTTTAGCCGTATTAATTTTTATTCCAGCATCCAAGCATGCATCAGAAAACCGATTAAGTGCATATTGAAAATCACTTTTGCTTAAGTTTAACAATCCAAGGTCATCTGCAAACAGCAGGTGACGAACATTACATTTACCAAATGTGACGCCACTACTGCAGGAATTGTCTTTGTCTATCTTGTCCATGTATATAATGAACAGAAGAGGAGAAAGAACACAGCCTTGTCGTAGTCTAACACTGACATTAAAAGGTTTTGTTTTCATGCCATTGACACGAACACAGACCTGACTGTTTGTACAAAAATTTGATATCAGGTAATAGCTGACCTCTCACGTCATACTCCAGCATTACTGCCCACAACTTGTCTCTAGGAAAACGGTCATACGTTTTTTCAAGGTCGATAAAGCATGTATACACCTCTTTGGCATATTTCCACGATTTCTCAAAAAATTGTTGAAGGGCAAAAATGTGGTCCATGGTGAATTTGCCAAGACAAAATCCGCATTGTGCATTCTGAAGTTAAGGTTCAACTATTTTGCAGCATCTTTTTTCGAGGCACTTTGCATAGACCTCTCCAGGAAGACGTAATAAAGAAATGCCCCCGTATTTAGTGCATTTCTTCTTGTCTCCTTTTTGTAAATAGGTATCAACATACTGCTTTGCCATTGCTTTGGTAACTCACCAGTTTTCAAGTTACTTGGCACATACGAGTCAGCCAACAAAACAACAAAGTTGTTTATGGCCTGCAACATTTCAGGTCAAATATTATCTTCACCAGGGGCCTTGCCAGCTTTCAAAGATTTGATTGTTGTGCTAACCTCTGCTTCGGTTAAATAAGTTTTTTCACCAAATTGTTCCTCGAGTGTTTCCAAATGTTGGACTGTTAGTGAATTTAAGAGCTCAAAAATGTATTCTCTTCAATGATTTAGGATGCCTTTTTGATGCTTCAAAGCACACCATTAGTATCTTCGATGAAGGTCGCAATTGTTGTTTGTTTGCCGTGCAAACGATGTATGGTTTGTTTTCCGATCTAATAAGTATCCAACTTTTGTCCATCTATCCAACTTTATGCAACTTTTTTCCAAATTCTTCTCAAGACTTTTATTTAGATTGTTTGACAATAATAGCGGCAGTCTTACGTGCTGCGGAGTGCCGCAATCGAAGCGGCTCAGATGACTTGTCCGTTAACCAAGCTTTAAACGCAGTTTTCTTTGTACGGATAGCTTCTTTAACTCCTTGGTTTTACCAAGCATTTTTTTAATTACCCATTTGACCTCCCACACGTTTGCAACCACAACTAGCAGCTGCAGATGTAATGACTGCTAATTTAAATAAATCGCACTTAGTCTCAACGTCTTCAGTAAGGGAGTTCTCTGAATATGGAAGCAAGTTTGATTGCAATAGTGTGTCCCGCTTTTTTGTCGGCTAGTAACTCCCATTTTATTCTGTCTGCTCTTCGTGCTCTAAATCGTTTTCTTGTTTTTGCATGGTTCAGGCCTTTTAGAATGCAGACGACTAGGTGATGGTCGGTAGATAGCTCAGCTCCGCTTTTAACACGAACATCGACTGCAGAAGAAAAGAAGTCCGCTAAGACAATACACAAATCAATAATAGAACGCTGTCCCATCGAATCTATGTACCAAGTGTACTTATGAATCCCCTTGTGCCATAAAAAGTATTCCTTATGCACAATAACCGTTCGAAATTATTCCTTCAGAAATTAATTGATAGTATCCTACTAGGATACTATTAATTCATTTTTGAAGAAATATTTTTGAAGAAAATCTTGTGGTAAAATATTTATTATCAACACTTTGTCTAAAAACCACAATCCAATATCACAATTTTGTGTCTTTCTTTTTGGCAACAAAAGTGCTCAAAGTATCTCGGTCAAGAATATTCTCAAATCATGTAACCAATATCTCGGTCAAGAAGGTTCTCAAATAAGGTAATCAATATCTCAATGGAAAATGGAGTACTCTGAAGGTGCTTCCAGGCTCCGTACTTTTGTGCCCGAGACCAATGCCAGGCCTGTTGGAATGGGCTTACCCCGAGCAGCTTGGGTTAAGCTCAATCGCCTGCGGACTGGTGTTGGGCGATTTCATTCGTCCATGCACAGATAGGTCTCGCTCCTTTGCCGAATTGCGAGTGTGGCGCCTCTGAGCAAACCGCAGACCATGTTCTAACAGCGTGTCCTATACCTATACATCAGGCACCACATAAAGCACGAGGCCTGACGGTTTTGGATAAAGAAAATCGATGCTGGCTTAATAACATCACTGCCAGCATCTGATTCAGGCAATGCAGCAGCCTGGGGTAGTAAAAGGATAAACCCTCGGCCCCAGTCCTGTTTCTGTCTGAGCTGGAGTAGATACCCTTCAAACGACGACAGCGACGACCAATATCTCGGTCAAGAAGGTTTTCAAATTAGGTAACCAATATCTCGGTCAAGAAGGTTCTCAAACATTTGTCTAAAATTCTTCCCCAAAATATAGGACAAAATGTAACGTTTTTTATAAAATATACAAGTAAAGAAAACAAAATAAGCCTGTAACATTTTTTAAGGAAGTTTTGAAGGAAACAAGACATGTTAAGGTATTCCAAATATGTTTTAGTCAAAATTTTTAAAAGGAATTCTTGAAGTTTTTTTTAAATTTATTTTTTAACGCTAGAAAGACGGCGCTTTTTACATACCTAAAAGGACGGATACGTCGATTGACTTAATGATTTTGAGTTAATTGAGCAAAACTCTGTTTTTTTTATATAAAACATAGAAATTTAAAAAGCTTTTTTAAAACAAAACCAACCAACGCAATTCAAAAAAACCAATACATTGTGTATTTGCATTGAAAAAACAATTTTGATCGTACAAAGCAGCTTACTTATCTGTTTCTTAGTTTGTTTATTGTAGTACATTTAGACACAAAATTGACATTTTTTACAAGTACATTCCCCACACACTGGTTTATGGCGTTCTTAGCAAGTATTGGTTGTTCGATTTTTGCACTTCATAGTGCTGCATGTGCGACGTACCTTTATCACCGGAATGCGGCTTGTAACAGGCCTGCTTAAACCACAGTTAACCTTTTGATGTTTTTCAGAATTGGATTACATGCTCCCGGTTTGTTTTCTAGCCACTTTTGTACGTATTCTATTCGGCTGATTTTGTTTTGACAGAATTGTTGGTAAATGACCCAACTGTTAATCAGAGCAATATCAATTATGTTGTAAAATACATGTACAGGCCACCGCCTTCTAGCTGCTTTTACAGAATACACTCATGACATCTGGTCACATACGTCAACACCTATCTTCCATTGGTTATGCTTTGGGTTATCAGAATCGGGTTTATGCTTTGGGCTATCTTCGCTTGGAAGTTGTACATCAGGATGCAGACTACTTAAAATTACCACATTTTTTCTTGATTTTCATTGGTGGGAAGTGAGAATTATGTCAGTTTTCGATTCTTCTCTAAATACTGATTCATGCAACTGTTTTTTGACCTTGCATTCATTTGAGATTTCTCTCCGATTCTGGCGTATCATGCCAACTAGGCTGCATCTTTTCTCTTCAAGGCGCATTACAAGATCAATTGAAGTGAAAAAGTTGTCGCAGGTAACGTTGCACCCTCGTTAGAATAGAGGAGCCATCAACTTTAAAACTACATGCGTGAGTACACTGACATTTGGAGTTCTTGTCTTGTCCTTACCAACATATGGAAATCCAATGAAGAGATATTTTTTCTGTACATCTACAGCTAGCCAAAATTTTAGGCCAAACTTATTCGGCTTATGGGGAGATGTGGGGCCAATGCACCAGCTTTATATTTTTGTTCCTTTTTTAAAAATTTATTTCATTTTTGTTTTGGAGTCGAGATCATTCAAATAAATTTATTTATTAAATTTGAAAAGCCTTGTCAAAGATTGCATGGAATGAAGAAAAAAACCTAGTAGTTTTGCATTGCAAGTAATTTTAAATAATAAATCTTCAAACGAATTATATAACCGTAGATTCTATTACATTAAGTACGTTTGTGTGCTTTTGGATTTGCAGTTAAAGGAGGTATCGTGTTTAAGTTGTTTTTGTGCTATAATCTTTATGCATTGCTGATTTTTTACTTATAATTTGTAATATGCTAGGTTATGGGACCAATGCACTACTACATCATGGGATCTGTGCACCAGTGGTGCAAAGGTCCCTTACTGATTTTTTTTTGATGTTTAGTGAAAGAAAGAATATTATTATTCTTTTTAGGTGAAAAGACTTAGACAGATTTCTAAATAAGGCCTACTTTTACATTATATACCATAGTTACAGACAAAATTGAAAAGTTGAAGCGGTTTTCCCATATAAAGCACAGTTCTGCTTCTGAAAGTGACACTGATTTGCATCTTGAATCTGACAATAATGATTTCCGTAATGAATCATCTTTATGAGATGAAGAATTTATTCATAGTATTTCCCTTATTCTATCGTATTGTTTTTTTGTTGTGACAAAACTGTTTTCACACAAAAGCTACCAAAACTTTATTGCTCAAACAATCAGCAGACCTGATAAGCATAATGATTATGAGGCAAATTTTTTAAAAAGATCGTCCAAAGTAAAAAATGGTTTTGCCTTTCCCGAAACAAATGATCTTGCTTCAAACTCTCAAACTGACTTTGTGAGTGTACTTTTATCCCAATCATTTGTTGTACACACATCCAGACTTTCAAATATTTTTAAATTTTATGAACATTTAACATACTTTAATGTAGCTTAGTTGTTATGAATTCATATCTACTTGTGTACACAAAACCAATACAACTTAAAACAATTTTGTGATTTTATTGATTTTTTAGAAAACAATTGTATGTTTTATGATATTTTGTGTATTTATAACAATATTTATTAATAGTAAAAAATGTTAAAAAAATGTATAAGCTTGGGGTAGCGCAAAGGTCCCAGATCTGTAGTGCATAGGTTCCACACCAATGGGACCTATGCACCAATTTATTAAACATTTTAATCTGCAATAGTTTTGTCAAACATCGAAATTAAGCAAAAATATTTTTTTCAAAAGTATCTGTTGTTATAAAGAGTAAGTTCTGAAAGTTTGGTTCATTTACTTTCAAATTTGAGATCTCGGCAATTAAAATAGAATTTTGGTGCATTGCTTCCACATCTCCCCGAATGAATTTGCATCGCGCTTTACATGACAACGGTTGTTTATCCACAGTAATATTGTACTGCGGTACGAAAGCCTCTTGCCAATTTTTTTATAAAGTAATTCCAAGCATGTGAAGTCAGTGCAAATTTATCATGCAAATGTAATTCGCCTCTGCGTTTTCAAATCGAAGCAAAGAAACCTCATAACTTTTAGAAATCTGTCTCTTGGCATCGTTCGTGGCAACATCGGACATTTCCATGAATTCCCTTACAAGCACTTCACATGAACATTGCGTGCTCCTATCACTCCACAAACAAAGACTAAACCAATCACTTTATTTAGCTCTTGTAGAGATTTATTCCAAGTCGAATCCCTGTTTTTTTTGTTTTTTTTTTGCAATGGTGCATTTTTACATCTTTTGCAGCATAGCTTCATCAAAAAGTATCCTAAGCAAAGACAATGGTCTGCCAGAAATAAAACGTCTAGTTGCATACGATGTCGGACCAAACTGGAACCTAAAAATATTGTGTGCAGCAGGCGTCCCCGGGAAACATTTGAAACAGGAAATTTTTTACCACCTAGTTCCGTCTTGTCCTTGAATAATATCTTTCTGTATCACAGACTGGTCGGGTCGTGCTGGTGAATCTGGTTCATCGTTGCTTGAATACAATGATAATAACTCAAACTCTCCTACTCTGTCAACTGTAGAGTTGATCATTTTTTTATTTTCACTGCCAGAATTCTCATCACCTGAGCAGTCGGACTGATAATCTTGTTATATTTCAAAAGTCTGCGCAGCCGCTAATTTTTGCCTAGACGTTCTTATTTTTGCAATGTAAACCAAATGTTTTAAATTAAAAAATCCACACTTATAAAATGTTCTGTTTTATTTTCTACCTAATCGATTTATTGCCTTTGCTGAACTGATATTATATACCAATAATGAAAACAGGCAAACTAATTCCGTCTTCCACCTACACGATTTATTCTACCTACATGTCTTCTACCTACCTTCTACCTACACATTTTCTACCTTTACGATTTAATGCCTTTGCTGAACAGATATTTGATACCAATAATGAGAACTGGCGACCCAATTTTGTTTTCATCTATTAAATCTATATTAGATAAACTAAACCTTCGCACAATTGGCAGCTGCAATTATATTTTTTATGCAAATAATGATGAACTATTTTGATAATGAGAAATCAGTAGTGCAACAAAATCTAAAGCTTTTTTTGCGTTTCTAATTACGTAATAAAAATAAGTCATTTGACGTGTGCTGTCCTTCTAGGTAGTGGTCCCTCTAATCTGCTCCACAAACAAAATAAATGATTAAAATTTGCAGGTTAGCTTAACAAGACCAATCTAGAAAAATTTATAAAATTTGGCCGCTATTATACGTATAACCCAAATGTTATGGAGACAAATCCAAACAAAATACGTCTATTGACGGCGCCCATCCAGTGTTAAATTGTAACAGCAAAAAAAAAAAGGACTCACAGGTGCGAAATATTTTAAAAATTTATCTGCTTAAAAAGAATTAAAACAAGTTGTTGCGTCACCAAGAAGCGAACATCTTTATAAGTGTTCTTTAATGGAGGAACGCGTGAGGCGCGTTTATAGTAACCAAAACTTTGACTACTAGCCCCTTTTGGCAAATTTTAAAGTCAAGTTCTACAAAGAGAGCACTGTCTTATATTAATTGATCGACAAATTGTACAAAACCTTTTGGAAAGAATTCTTGATAATTTGTTTTTGCTGAAAAATATGATACGCTATTCGTTGTTCAGCATACAGGGCGTAACTTTAAATTTTTCTTTCAGAGTCATAGTTATTTATCCGATCGATAAGTAAGTACGACTCCCATGGTAATTGAATAAACGTATCTTTAGTCTTGTGCAGAAATATGATGCAAAAAAATGGTACAATCACATTATCTTGTTGGAGTTACTTTTAATTTTATAGTGTAAATAAATTTATATATGATTGTTTGTTATTTTTTTTTATTTTGGTGTTTGAATTGTTTCGATCCGATACCACACCAAACAAAAGTTGCACACCTTGACATCACCCATCAAACGTTTGTCGTTTGTTTTTTGGGGTATTGAGTAGCTTTAGGTTCCGAATGGTATTAGTAGCGTTTGCAATACTTTTGCAACTCAGTTATGCTATGAATTACCCACCCACTTATTAAAAGTCAAATCCGAATATATGCAAGGTTGTATTCGGCATGTTAAACTACAGCTGCTAAAAAGAGTGCAATATGCAGGTATTTAATTCTTGTTAAATTTAAAATTTAATTTTTTGTCTTTATTTTCAGTTCATATACTTTCAAATTTATTTGTTGTGTTTCTTTTCTCCAAATTCACTGTGCTGTTTCAATCCAACAGTTTGCCATGTGGCAAAACAATGCAAAGGCAACATTTGTTGGTTTATAGTCGATATCCACTAGTAGCGCACTTCATAAAATTAAAAATTACATTTAACGTAACTTTAATATAGTAATTTCGGTGGTAATTACCCAGTCAAAAAAAAACTTTGCACCTACATTAGATCTACACCTACAGTTTTTAAAGGATGTTCTACTTTGATAGTGTGTACTGGAGTGTACCACACGCCACATATGATTTAGTGCACAAGCTTGCGATCATTATGCGATCACGTCTTAATAAGTTTTTTGCATTTTCTATTCTCTACCTAAATTGTTAAATCCAAAACTTTTTAAGTACTTTTGTTCAAACTTTTTCTGCTTTAAGTATTCAAAAGCTTTGTGGAAAGTAGTAAAGTTTGTTTTATTTAAAAAAAAAATTCAAACTAAATGACTTGCTCTTTGGCTCTTCCTTTAAAGAAGAAATTCCTGCAGTTCGGTCCGGTTGATGTAAGTCAGAGTTTCTTAACTGGGAGTTGCAACCCCCGTGAGGTTCGCCAAGTATTTTCATGGCGGTTGTAAGAATATTTTCTACCAACGGTCCGGGACCCCCGGGCCGCGGACCGATGCCGATCCGCAAAGTATTTCAATTTTCATAAAGCACTTAAAAATTTTATTGCTTGTAAAGCTTTTTACGCTTGGTTAATTCGTAGCCATTGTAGAGATCGAGCCCTGTATCAATCGAGATTTTTTCAGAAGTTAATTTTGTTCGCAGGCCGCACAAATTTTTACAGCGTGAACCTATAAGAGAAAAAGTGAAAATCTGTTTTTTAGAGATAACTGCTTTTTTGTGACAAAAATCAAGAAATCTGAGACAGATTCAACGTGAAGACTTTGTTTGGTCTTCACCTTAAATAATTAATGTATCTACGCCAGCGGGCCGCGGTAAAATTGTCTAACGTTGACGATAAAAGGATGGGAACCAGTGTTTCATACAATACTTTCAAATCTACATCTAGAGAAAACAAAAAGAGTTTCACAAACTATTTGAAAGTCATAAAAGGGGTGACAAGCTGCAAAAGGTTGAGAAACGCTGATGTAAGTGTTTTCTGAAGAAAATTATACACAAAAGACTGTTTAAGATAAAACGTTTTATGAACTAGTGTAATTCATTATTAAATAAAAACAAAACCAAAAATTTGTTATTATAAGTTTAGCCTATTACTTTTTATTATTCAAAACATTAAATCTTTTGCTTTTATCATGTCCTTCAAAGGATTTATTATCATAAATCATTTGATCAATACTTTTTTGTCTGGTAATTGCACTTTGAAAGTTTGCAATTGCAATTTTAATTAATTTTGAGTAATTTAATACAATTAGTTTGATAAAAAGTAGTTTTAAAATTTTTTCCCTCTTTTTCTCTAAAGAACTCAAGTATCATCATTTTTTTAAATTTAAGTTGAAGAAAAATTCCGAGTGAAAATCTTGTTTTATCTTCAATCAAATCCAAAAAAGTTTATTGGCAAAATTTTTGTTAAAATTAAAGTAAAGACAAAAAACGGCCTTTTCTTTCACAAAAATAATTTTACCAGCTGTAGTGAATCAATTGCGAAGGACCTGCTACATTTTTTGGTCATCCTACATTGTAATTAGATTCTTACTTTCTTCCCCAACGATTTTTCCTTCTTTTATATTTTAAATTCCTCTTTAAGGAGTCAAGTGCCTTACATGAAGAAACACTGCGATAGAGAGTTGAATGAATTTTGAGATTCCACAAAATCCCAAAATTATAGCGTTTTAGCTATCTTAATAAACGCTGGGACTGAGGTGCCGACAAGAAAAACACTCCCGTTTTCTAGCTTGCTATTTTACTACTGAATACAATTGTTTGCCAGAGCAGTAAACGAGTAATCAGTGCGCTTGTGACGTAATTTAACAGTGCGGCAAAAACGCGTTGCCACAGCGTCATTTATACGGCCATTTCGTAATTTTGAAAGAAATGTTGTATAATTTATCTGGAAATTTTTTTCAAAAATTGAATTATACTTTGCAACTATAAAATAATAATTTCCAAATAACGTTTTTTACCAGCCCATCCGTTTCGGATTCATAAATGTTAATAGAAAAGTTGTTATAAAGTATAGAGCAGTGTTGTTACTTAAAATCAAGATTTTTAATTTTAATTTTTGAAACATAATTTTGAAAGGCTTGCATCTTTTTATCCGTTCAAAAATTCAAAAGCAATGCGACTAAAAAATAATTACCACAAAAGATTCAAAACAAACTATCTCTATCTAAAATAAAAGTTATTCAGCGACTAATCAAATGTATTTGAATTCGCGCAACAGAAAATAAATACTTTTTTTTAAGCTATTTAATATTGAAATAGGCTATAAATCAGGCAAAATTGTTCTTTTAATTTTCCTTTTGCTTGTTCATGCGACTGCAATAGTAGTCGTAGCTTGTTTATTTACCAGTATAACATACTTTAATCAGCTAAACATCATGTGACTTTTTCTACCTAACGAGCACTCTACTTCCGAGTTAGTAGTGTATCAACTTGATATAATAAAAAGCAATAAAATTTGTATTTTTCCTGAAGAAGGCAGTATGAAATTTTGTGAGAGCTTTAGTGGCGTAGCTTGCTCAAAATTTTGAAGGGGGTGAAATATTTTGACTGTACGTAAGTAACAGCATTACCTACTTTGGAAGTATAAAATCACAACATTTGCTTAGTAGGCAAACTGCAGTAACATAATATCTTAGAACTTGAGCCATTTTTTTTTTGTGAAAATTATAAAATCTATTTCTCAAAATAACTTTTTTCTTTAAACACCACAAACATTTAAAGCTTCATTAAAAAATCGCAACATGATTAAAAGTTCATTTGTCGCTTTCCGCTAGTAGGCTTGTTACAACTAAATTTCTTCATTTCGAATATTTGTTGATGCCCAGGAATAGAGGCACAAACAGTAAGCTATGTGTACTTGGTGTTTTAAAGTAAGGTATATACCGTATAATTGGTATTTTACAAAAAGCTACGTGTAATAAGTTTTCTACAATAGGTGTAGGCCCAGTTAATGTTTAAAAAACAGCAAATCTTGCAATTGCGCGAAAAAAGTTATTCAATCTTTCTTGTTCAAATTTGCCATCTAAGTAAACTGCTTTTATCTGCGCAGGTCATACACATCTAAAACTAGTAAATTTGCTGGTTAAAGGTTTAAAACTCAAAATTGCACTAAACAAAACAAGACCAAACTAAAACTGACTGATGGAGAATGTGCACACATTTTTGGGAGTTTGATATATTTTGACAACAATAAACACAAAAATTAATCAAAGCACAATTGTTCTTAGTAAGAAATTCAATTAAAAGTAATACTCGTATAATATACTATATTGAAACAAATGAAAAATAAAAAACATAACCAATTTAAAAAGTTTGAATTAACAAATGGTTAACTAGAAATCCAAAATAATTATTTTTACTTTAAATGCAACTTTCAAAGTTTTGTTATGGCAATACTGTTTATGATTGTCCCTTAGCTGAAGTAAATTTATGTTGTTTATAAACTGCCATTTAGTTTTTTAAAATGAAACATTGAAATAACCAATGATTTATAAAAATTTTTTGAAAAGTTTTAAAGTCTAGATATGGCCAGGTCAAGTACACACCACCCATTTGTTGTGAAAAGTTTTCGTACTAACGGAGTATTTGCAACTGCTATTTTCATTCATTCGTTCATTTCATTTATTCTCGATCATCATCAAACAGTTTAACACAAAAATATCATAAATATTAAAAAGATCAAGAAATTTACCGCAATAAAATTACCTTAAGAAATTTTAGAAATCATTTTCAACTGAGTGATGTAGTATGGAATCGAACTATACTCACCAAAAGACTGTAATTAGTTAAATTGTTTCGCTTTTATTGTTACAGTCAGTAATCAAGAAATAATCTTTTTAACCGAGTTCTTTAAGTTGCTTCTTTTGTACAATCTCTCAGTTCAGCTATTCTTTATGTAGAGTTTATTGTTAACTTGTATTTAATTGTGTTATATTTCTTTGCAGTGTCTTAAGTTGATTAAACCTAAATTACAGGAAATGTGTTGTTTTAATTAACGGTTCAATTCAATTTAATCAACTTAAGACAGTATGGACATTAAAGATCTTCGTCCCAAAGTGTTTGCAGCAGACCCCTATAACAAAGATAGCAGGAAGACTGTGGGTTTTCCAATATTCGCTCGGTATTTGCTCAAGACATGCCGACAGCAAACTGGAGAATCACTTGAAGATTATTTTCAGAAAATAAAATCTCTTAGCATGGACTGCAATTTTGCAGCGGTGTCTGCTATTCAGCACAAAAAAGAAGCGGTGAGAGACGCCTTCATTAGTGGGCTAGCACTACCTGATATACGTCAGTGAATTTTAAAAAACCCACAGTTGGATTTGCAAGCAACGTTGGCAATGGCTCAGTCATTAGACACTGTCAGAAATAATTCTCTTCAATTCGACAATGCTATCCCAAGTTCATCAGAATCTCGTACTACTTCAGTAAAATCTGCAAAAGGTAGTCCCCGCACGGACGCAGTAGTGGCATTAAGGCATAGGAAGTGCCAATACTGTGGAAACACTTATCACACTCGGAGATTTTGTCCAGCAAAAGAGGTACAGTGCTTTCGGTGTTTAAAAGTTGGACATTTTGCTAAAGTGTGTCGCTCATGTCACTCAGTAGTTAACAATACATGTGCCACCTTGATGTCAATAAATGAGACGCAAAAAATTGAAGAAGCCAATAAAAGAGTTAACGTGCCAGTAACTATTAATGGCAGAAGTGCAAATGCTCTGATCGACACAGGGTCAACGTTAACCCACATTAGCGAAAATCTTAGCAAATTGCTGAAATTAGAATTAACGGAATCAAACCATAAGTTTACTCTCGCAACCAGCGATTCTTATTCGAAAAGTTTAGGTATGTGTCAAGTAAATTTAAAGCTTCTGGGTCAAGAATACAAAAACGTGTCTGCTACTGTTCTGAAAAATCTCATAACCGACGTTATTTTGGGAAGAGATTTTATGACCAAACATCAAAGCATCAACATCAACTTCGGAGGCGTAAAACCTGCACTACAATTAGGTGCTTTGGAAGCCGTAAAAACATCAACTGCTGTCAAGTTATTTCAATATCTTTACAATGATTGTCGACCTATTGCTACTAAAGAGCGACGCTACTCGTGGCAGGACAAATCTTTCATTTCCTCAGAAATAAAACGGCTGTTGGCTGATGGCCTTATCGAACCAAGTAACTCGCCATGGAGATCTCAACCGCTAGTGGTCACTCAAGATAATCACAAAAAACGAATGGTGATCGATTACAGTCGGACAATTAATAAATTTACCTTTGTCGATTCATATCCATTGCCCAAGATGCATGATGTGGTTCAAAAAGTTGCGCAGTACAAAATCTATTCGATATTGGACATGTCTAGTGCCTACCACCAAGTTGAAATACCTGCCTGTGATAGAATGTACACCGCCTTTCAAGCCGAAGGATTGCTTTGGCAATGGAAAAGAATTACTTTCGGATTGACGAATGGAGTCCCATGTTTCCAAAGAATTATTGATGAAATAATTAAAAGCAACAAATGCACGGGTACGTACGCTTATCTGGACAACATCACAGTTGGAGGAAAAACACAGAAGGAACACGATTCTAATTTAGAAAAGTTTTTAAAGGTAGCTAAAGATTGTAATTTAACCTTGAATAAAGACAAGTGTGTTTATTCTGCTGAGTGTATTAACTTGCTGAGTTATCAAATCAACAGCGGTTCTTTGAAGCCTGACCCGGCACGAATTGAGATATTGTTAAAACTTTCTCCGCCACGGAACAGCAAGGAGCTGCAACGAGTTGTAGGACTGTTTGCTTACTACGCCCAGTGGATTGGAAAATACTCCGATAAGATTAAACCTTTAATCAATAACAGTTGTTTTCCATTAACAGGCAGTGCTCTGGAAACCTTCAAACTTCTGAAGTCCGAATTGGCGGACGTCTCTCTGGGGGTCATTGACGAAAAAGAACAGTTTGTTGTAGAGACAGATGCTTCTAATGTAGCACTTTCCGCTACTCTAAATCAAAATAATCAACCCGTAGCATTTTTTTCCAAATCTCTGACTAAAAGTGAGCTTCAACACTCCAGCGTGGAAAAGGAAGCGGCTGCTATAGTGGAAGCAGTCCGCAAGTGGAGCCATTTTTTGGCAGCTCGTCGTTTCAAACTAATCACAAACCAGCGTTCGATTGCCTTCATGTTTGATGGCAAAAATCACGGAAAAATTAAAAATGCAAAAATATTGCGTTGGCGAATAGAACTTTCTCAGTTCGACTACGAAATCGTGTATCGTGCGGGTGAGTTTAATACAGCACCTGATATGTTGTCTCGAATGTATTGTGCTCAAATTTCGCTCAATCAATTGTATGAAGTTCATTCAAATCTATGCCATCCTGGGGTTACCCGAATGTATCATTATGTTCGCATTTTCTTGCTCTAATATTAATGCCGAGGCTGTTATTAAGTGTTTTGACGCAGTTATTTTCTTTATTTGGGTTGTGTTCATGTATTCATTCGGATAGAGGATCAGCTTTTATGTCAAAAGAGTTTATTGAATTTTTACGAGGCAAAGGTATCGCTTGTAATAAAATTCTTAATTGATCGTTGTGAAAACCGCGCGCCCTGCAGCGCGCGCTAATTAATTGAAGTCTTCTGTTGTCGTTTTATTTTCAGTTCATTATCAGTCTTGCTTGGAAGAAGCTTGCTGCGTTTTAGTTAACCTGATTTCTTGTTTAATTGTGTGTTATTTATATTCGTTTTTCGTTTCAGATTTTTAAGTGAATAAAAACCACCTGTTTGGTTTTCTTTGTAAACTCACGACAATTTTATTCACTTAAAAATGGATAAATTGCTTAAACCAAGAATTCTAGAAACCGACCCGAATGAACCTGAAGCTGAGCAAATATACAAACACTGGCTTAAAACTTTCCAATGTTTTCTAACTTCAGCCGAAGCGACGAGAAGGAATGGTGACAATGAGCCGCAGGTTAATAAATTATCCCTGTTATTTAACTATGTTTCACATCGAATTTACTTATACATTGAAGACAGTACCACTTACGAAGATGCAAAACAAGTGCTAGATCGAATTTACCTTAAGCCGAAAAATGAAATATTTGCCCGTCATCTCTTAATGATAACTAAGCAAAAAAACAATGAATCTCTCGCTGAATTTGCTAGAACACTTAAAGAACGTTCAAAAGATTGCAATTTTCAAGCAGTTACAGCCGAACAACACCGTGACAAAATGATGCGAGACGCCTTTATAGGAGGGCTGTCTAATCCTTCTATTAGACAAAGATTATTGGAAGAAGAAGAAGAACTACATTTTTAAGAAGCTCTTACCAAAGCCGAGGTATTGGACCGAGCTCAACGACAATCTCATAGTTTCTTTGACAGCAACCCTGTCGACAACGAGGAAACTAAAGTATTCTGTGCTTCTACTTCTTGAAGTCTCAAGTCTATTCGACAAAAATGTTATTTCTGCGGAGAAGAGTCTCACCCTAAAGGAAGAAGATTTTGCCCTGCGAAAGACCAAACTTGTTTTAAATGCGGAAAAGTTGGTCATTTTAGGCGTGTCTGCCGAAGCTCACCACTTAAAAGAATGGCGGCTCTACTCCCACATGACGACGACTACTTGAACATTAAAGAAGTGTGGGATCATCCAGAAGAATGCTCGTCTTCCTCGACCACTCAATTGTTTTACATTATTGCTAGTGCCCCTGATTCTCTAAAACATTCCATCATTTCATGCATGTTGAGAGGACACCCAGTGGATGGTCTTCTCGACACAGGTGCCTCCGAAAATTTTATCAGCGAGGGAATTGTGAATACAGTCGGGCTAATACCGAACGGGAAAAGTTCCAAAATCAACATGGCTTCAAGTGAATTGAGTGCGACCGTTCTTGGTCGAGTTACAAGTGACCTTGACGTTCAAGGTCGAACATATAAAAACCTTTCGTTTGGAATCATCTCTAACCTGTGTGCTGAGGTAGTCCTGGGACAATCGTTTTTAAACAAACATTCCGAAGTACTACTCAAGCTTGAAGGAACACAAAAGCGCTTAGTAATAGATAATAAACCCTATTGCGGAGTATCAGCTTCTAATTTTCGAGGGCGCCGATTATTTCAAAATCTTCAACCCGACTACAAGCCAATCGCAACGAAGTCAAGAAAGTTCAACGACTCCGACAAAACCTTCATCAAAAATGAGGTAAGCCACTTGCTAAAAGAAGGAATTATTAAACCCTCATTTTCACCTTGGAGAGCTCAAGTTTTAGTTACGAAAGACGAGCGCCATAAGCGAAGAATGGTTGTGGACTACTCGCAGACCATAAACCGATACACTTTACTCGACGCCTACCCTCTATCAAAAATAGATGAAATAATGGCTCAAATAGCAAAGGGTTCTGTTTACAGCACCCTAGATTTAAAATCAGCGTACTACCAAATACCGTTACCTCCGGAAGATCGCCCGTACACCGCCTTTGAAGCTTGCGGAAAGTTGTATCAATATACTAGACTACCTTTTGGCGTAACTAATGGTGTATCGTTTTTTCAACGACTTGTCGACGAACTTATCGAAAAATATAAACTTAGCGGTACGTTTGCCTATCTTGACAACATAACTGTTTCTGGTGTAAATAAGAATGATCATGATATTAAATTAAACGCGTTACTTAATGCTGCGAAATCCGAAGGTTTGACTTTTAACGATTCGAAGTGTACTTATTGCCGTACTAAAATTGATTTGTTGGGCTATAGAGTCTCGCATAATGTCATACAACCTGACCCAGAACGTTTGCGACCTTTGCTTGAAATGAAATGCCCTAACAGTAAAAGCGAATTACGAAAAGTAATCGGCATGTTTTCGTACTATGCCAAATGGGTGCACAATTTTTCACATAAAATTCGACCTTTAATCCAAGCTAATCTCTCGTCTAGCTTTCCCCTGTCCGAAAAATCTCTAAATGCGTTTCACTTGCTACGAAAAGAACTTTTCTCAGCTTGTTTAACTTGCATCAAAGAAGGAGTACCATTCGTTGTCGAATGTGATGCCTCGAACCATACGTTAAGCGCGACGCTCAATCAAGGAGGACAACCTGTAGCTTTCCATTCGCGAACATTTACACCGACAGAGTTTCGGTACTCTACAGTAGAAAAAGAAGCAGTCGCTATAATTGATGCTGTGAGGAAATGGAGCCACTTTCTATACGGGAAACGTTTTACCTTATTGACTGATCAACAAGCGGTCTCTTATATGTTCAACCCTACCAAACTAGGAAAAATAAAAAACAATAAGATTCAGCTTTGGCGCTCTGAACTAGGAAATTTTAACTACGAAATAAAGCATCGACCTGGGGCTCAGAACCTTGCAGCCGATGCTCTTTCAAGACTGTGCTCTATGTCGCCCCATCCTCTTAATCTTCGTGATATTCACAATCGATTAGGGCACCCCGGTGTCACTCGTCTTTCGCATTTTATCCGATCGAAGAACCTTCCCTTCTCAGTTGAAGACGTTAAGAGAATATGTGCTAACCGTCGGGTTTGCGCCGAACTAAAACCTCGATTTTTCGGCAAACCAACCGAGAATTTGATAAAGTCAATGCGTCCATGGGAAAGAATCAGCATAGATTTCAAAGGCCCTATGCAAAGTAAGAGACCTTACGTGCTTTTTGTCGTCGATGAGTTTAGCCGATTTCCGTTTGCTTTCCCTTGTAACGATATGAAAACGGAAACTGTAATTAAGTGCTTGAGCACCTTGTTTTGTTTGTTTGGTCAACCGCTCTACGTCCGCAGTGACAGAGGTGCTTCCTTCTTATCTAAAGAATTCAAGAGATTTCTGACTGAAAGAGAAATTGCTTCGAGTAAAAGCACCCCCTATCACCCAACCGGCAACTCGCAATGCGAGAGAATAAATCAGACTGTATGGAAGACAGTACGCTTGTTACTTCGAACTTATCAACAACCGGAATCTACATGGGAAGCAGTACTTCCTGAAGCCTTGCACTCGGTTCGATCCTTACTTTCCACGGCAACAAACGCTACACCGCACGAACGTTTTCTGGGATTCGATAGACGCAGCATGATTGGTCGCACCCTTTCCAACTGGTTAATACAACCAGGACCGGTGTTGCTTCGGCGCTTTGTCAGGAATAAACACGATCCTTTGGTTGATGAAGTTGAGCTTCTTGATGCTAACCCGAGTTTTGCAAACGTTCGACTGAGAAGCGGCAATGAAGTGACAGTTTCTGTTTCAGACCTGGCTCCTTGTCCGTCAAATTCAATTCAAACATCAGAAGATAGTGAAAACATTAGCAACGCAACCGAATCATTTTCAATTGAAAAGTTACCCGTTTCTGACGTCTCTAAAACCAAAACTCCTTCGCTTCCTGCGCAAACCACGCTAAACCCATCTGCCGAATTATCTGTGCCGAAAATTACACCTTCCATTTTGCCTGTTTCTGAAGATGTCTCGCTAAGACGATTTTCAAGAATCAGAAAGGCACCAGACCGGTTCGGAAATAATATTTACGACACCTAACAAAATTTCGTTTATTGTTTCTATCGTATTGTCGTGTTTATCATATTTTGCTTGTTTGATCGATTTCAAATTTTAGGTCGGAAGATTGTAATGAAATTCTTAATTGATCGTTGTGAAAACCGCGCGCCCTGTAGCGCGCGCTAATTAATTGAAGTCTTCTGTTTGTCGTTTTATTTTCAGTTCATTATCAGTCTTGCTTGGAAGAAGCTTGCTGCGTTTTAGTTAACCTGATTTCTTGTTTAATTGTGTGTTATTTATATTCGTTTTTCGTTTCAGATTTTTAAGTGAATAAAAACCACCTGTTTGGTTTTCTTTGTAAACTCACGACATCGCTTATAGTCGGACATCTGTGTATAACCCTCGTGGTAATGGTCAATGTGAAAAGTACAATGACATAATTTGGTCTGGTGTCAAATTAGCTTTAAAATCGCGAAATTGGCCTTTATCAAAATGGGACGTTGTGTTGATCGATGTATTGCATTCCATCCGTTCCTTGTTATGCACGGCTACTAATACGACCCCCCACGAGCGGTTTTTAACGTTTAATCGTCGCTCCACTCTCGGAACCTCTGTTCCTTCTTGGCTGTCTTCTCCTGGACCTGTCTTGTTGAAACGTCATGTCCGAACTAGCAAATACGATCCTCTCGTTGATGAAGTCGAGCTCATCCAAGCTTCTCCTACCCATGCACGCGTGAGGTTACAAAACGGTCGGGAAGTCACAGTTTCATTTACGAGATGTGGCACCCTTCGAAGAAAAAGAAGTTATCAATGACGTAGGCCTACAACCTTCGAACAACACGGAACTACTTCCTGAAGAAAATTTGAATAAATCCCAATCTTCATCAGACAAAGTTGTGACAGATTCTTCAGCCAAAAATGAACCAGAAAATATTTCTGAACAAGAGTTTTACGTCGATCTACCCGAGAACGGCGTCCTCCAGACCGCCTTATTTATAACCATGAACACATGCGCTAATCTTAAGGGTGGGGTGAATGATATAGTATGGAATCGAACTAAACTCACCAAAAGACTGTAATTAGTTAAATTGTTTCGCTTTTATAGTTACAGTCAGTAATCAAGAAATAATCTTTTTAACCGAGTTATTTAAGTTGCTTCTTTTGTACAATCTCTCAGTTCAGCTATTCTTTATGTAGAGTTTATTGTTAACTTGTATTTAATTGTGTTATATTTCTTTGCGGCGTCTTAAGTTAATTAAACCTAAATTACAGGAAATGTGTTGTTTTAATTAACGGTTCAATTCACTGAGTAAACACAAGGAATTGAATGAATGATTGTTGGACTAAAAACTGTCACTAGCCAAAGAGTAAATGAAGTTTCCCAATAAATAATATAGACGGTGTTGAAAAACTTTAAGAGAAGTTGTTCGCAGCAGTGTATGGCAGCTCGAGGGCGTTAGTTAAAAAAACCATAGCTCACACAAAATCAAATGACAGTTTATTAACAACATAAATTTACTTCATCTTTGGGAATAACTGCAAGAGCATTACCATAGTAAGACTTTAAAATGTGGGAGGTTTTTTTGCCCTACACTCTATATGAAACCATTTTTTTTTGCGGTAAGAAATTAATTTAGAAATAAAATGAAAATTAATATGATTTGGTTAAAAAAGATTTGGTTTGAAAATAAAATTAATTTTTTAATTAATATTGTAACGGTTTGTTTTAAGTTTTAGAAATTTTAAATTCAAAAAATATTGTTTTATTTCCGTTTTAAACAAATTTTCTCACTAAGTGCTTTGCAAAAATGGCCAAAAAGAAAGACTTTTCAAGCACTATAATGCTGCATATCAATTTTTATCAAACACGTTTATATTGTAGTAAAAATAAAAATCAATTTGAAATATCACAATAATTGATTTTCCACTTTGCTTGAGAATAAAAAAAATAACAGCTTAAATTTAAAAAATTGACTGATATAAATACTTGATCAATCAAAAAAACTGTATATTAATATATATAAGGATTCGAATAATAGTACAATAATTTGTAGCTTTTTAAGCATTTCTTGATTATAAATGCTTTTAAAAATAAAAACTAAAGTATTTTACAGCAAAAAAAACTGTTCACAAACTTTGTCTTATTTTCATTTCAACTCGCTTCATTGAGTAACTTTTTTTCCAATTCCCCCAAAATATACCAGTTTCTCCATTTCCAAGGTATTTTCCGTTTAAATTAGACTTGTGGCAATTTTTGTACCACCAAGCACCATTATTTTTATCTGCACAATTCATACTTGGTTGAACATCATTGTCTCGATCCTTTGTTGAAAACTGTTGTCCATCGCCATCGTTCAACGAATTACCTTTTTCAAAAAATATAAAGTAAAAAGATTTATTTTTGCACATAAATAACTTGGCCAATTTAAGCTATATTTTTTTACAAAATAAATACTCTTGCCTCGGGGACACCAGTAGCAGGGAAAAGAGGAAAAAGTGCCTCCATGATCTGCCATATTTCTAAACGCGGGGACACAGGGAGAGAAATAGTGTTAATTGAAATTCGCAAAAGAGAAGCATTTTGTTAAACCTGTCTCTACAATTTCATAATCTCGACCAAAATTAAATCAAACAAAATTTTTAAAATATATATTTAAACAAGAGGTTATCACACCAAAAAAGTCAAATAGCTAATTACAGTAAGGTAGTAAAAGAGCAAAATTTAAAAAGAAGGCAGGCTCAACAAGAGTAACCATTAGCACACTGAAGAAAATTTTTCCTAAAAACTTGTCAAAAAATGCCTTCACTTGATTTTAAAGCTAAAAATATTATTTAGTGCAAAGTGGAAACTAAAACAAAAGAACTTGTGTCGGGAGTGTTTAACCTTTTTGAGTTAAAAGCCAAAAGTATTTGCGGGTGGAATAAATAAAACTTTGCTGTCAAATTTTACAGGTGAAGACTTTTTGCTCTTCACTAGTTTTTAGTAAAAATATTTTTCAATAGCTAAAATTTGCATTTCGTCAGAGTGCCTTTTCTACTACAAAGGTGCGCCTTTAAATAAATTTTGCCTTTTTTGTCAAAAATTATTTGCTATCTATGTCCTAAATTAGCGGTCGGCAAACTTTTTGTACTACTGGGCCAAATCTACAGATTTCCAGTAGCGTGCGGGCCACATTAATTTCCACCAATAAACAATCGCTACATTATTCTTCAAATTATGACGCACCCCCAACTCCTATTCCTGTGTTAAGCGTCTGTCACAATGAAACGTGTATATGGCCGTTTCTTATTTATTATCAAACACATATTAAAACACAATACATTGTTTTTGTTTACTTATCATCAATGTGAAGGATGATGTTGTTTCTGTGCGATGGCCAAAGCGTTAAAATCAACTGGCAACTTTGTTGATGATATCTGCAGTACGTCGTTCAAATGACGATCTGACAAGCGAGTACGAAGTTTATTCTTTGTGTAATTCATTTTGGAAAAAAGCTGCTCCCAGCAATATGTGCTTCGAAACATGCACATTACACGTTTTGCATTGTCAAATAGATGAGGATAGGTGGATTTTTGGACATATTCTTTATAAAAGTTGGCAATTGGAACTGAATCATATTTGGCCTTCAACATATTGGATGATTGAAGTTCAATTATTTCCATTTGCATTTCATGTGGCGCAGTATTACCATCAACTCAAAATGGCATGGCAAATAAATCAAATTTGTCTTTTTGGTTTTTCATATAACAAAATTGAATTTTAGCGGAAACGATTACTGATACGTATTTATCAGAATTGGCAGGTTTACAAAGGCCTAAATTGGAAAAACGAGCAAAGTTGGAATTGATTAGTTGAGTTTCCCAAAGACGTAGCTTGTTTACAAAGGCAGTAATACAATCATACATCCGATTAATAAATTGACCCTTTTCTTGCAGTTGTAAGTTAAGCTTATTCATATGAGACATGAAATCTGTGAGAAAGGCTAAATCTGTTAACCAATCTGAATCACCAAGTTCATCAATACCAAAACTTCCATTTTTTTGTTTCAAGAATGTCACAATTTCGTTTCGCAAATTATAAAGCCGTTGCAACATAGCACCGCGACTTAGTCATCTAACCTCGCAAAAATACACCAGATCTTGATACCGAGCATTCATTTCTTCCATTAAACTTCTGAATTGGCGGTGGTTTAGGCCTCTTGCCAAAACAAAGTTGATAATTTTAACTACAGTAGACATTAAACCTGTCACATCCAAATGCGTCACCTATGATGCCAAAAGTTCCTGATGAATTATGCATTGTAGTTTTATAATTGTGTTGGAAAACCCCAACGAAGTTACATGATTTTGTAAAACAGCAATTGCACCTTTGTGAGGGCCAACCATAGCTGGGGCGCCATCGGTAGTACCAGAAACAAATTTTGATAGATCCAGCTGCATTTCTACCGGTACATTCCAATATTGATTGAGCTATGTCCTCTCCTCGTGTAGTACCTTTCATCGGAATCAATTTGGCAAACTCCTCAATTACGTCAAAATTACCTGTGATACCTCGAATAAAAATGGCTAGTTGCCAGTATCGCATGCATTCGTACTTTCATCAAATGCAAGAAAAAAATAATCAAAATCAGTACATTTGTTTTTAAGTTGCAATTTAAGATTTTCAAAGATAACTTCCACTTTGCGAGTAACTGTTCTGGCAGATAACGGAATACCGTCAAACAGCAGTTTCTTTTCAGGACAAACTTCGTTAATAATGGCTAATGTGCATTCTTTAATAAACTCGGCATCAGTAAATGGTTTCATTCGTTTAGCGATGAGCGAACTAACAACCAATGCTGCCTTTGTAACTGATTCGCTTTCTTCTTGTTTCTTTTTAAAAAAATTAGTTTGCTCTTCTAATCCACTTTTTAAATTCTTTATCTTTAACTTTCTCCTTTCTTCAACATATTCTTTGTATTTGCTATGACACGTTTCGTAATGACGTTTAAAATTAAATTTTTTCATAACTGCGATACTGGTTTGGCATATCAAGCAAATAGGTTTTGAATAATGCTCAATAAAGAAATATCTTTATGTCGAAGCATTTTGGAATGTTTGATCCTCGTCGTCAACTTTTCTACGTTTCCCAACCATTTTAATGTTAAATTTTAAAAATACAATTAATGAAAAGTTAAAACTAAACTAAACTGATAATTACAACTAACGGTAGGTACGTTCGGCAAGTAAACGACATATAACTGAGATGTGCTTTCGCTTTTGCTACTTAACTACAAAATAAACGCCGTACAACAGCCATTGTTACTACATAAATCCGTGCGCATGCGTATAACGCAATAATAATAAATCTATTAGGAATTTTTGTTTTTATGAATTAAAAGTGAGGTCGTTCGAGGGCCACAAAAAATTTGTTCGCGATCCGCTGTTTGCCGACCCCTGTCCTAAACAATAAAACTTAACAACAAAAGTTTAAAGAAATAAATGCTTACATTTAAAAATTCCGGATGACCCAAAAAAGATATATTATATATATTTAATCTAACAGAAGTGCAATGTTTACTAATTTGTTTTATTTAAAAGATTTGTTTTGCTTCCTGATATTTTTTATACAAAATACCTTATATTTTTTGTACCTTTTAAAGTAAATATCTGTTTGAAATCTGAAGCAACATTAAATTTAATAACTTTAGTTAAATATAATTTAATCTATAAACCGGAATTTTTTTACAGTTATTTTATCTTAAATTTATTTGGTTGCAAACTCGACTCGTTCAATCAAATAAAAAAAGCTAAAAATGAGTATAATAAAAAAGATTATTTCAACATATTATTTTATCAAAGTAACCTAACAGAAATTTGGATTCTTTAAATTTAGTGAAGTGTATTTACTATCCTCTTAAATCGAAAGACAACGTTACGGGCGTCAAATGTATGCCAACCATCAAATGATTGCTCCGATATGGTTTCACTGATACCGAGATATTAGTATCCGATTGAAATTTTTTGTTTGTTTTTCAAGTTTTTTAATTAAAGATATGACTGAAATTTAGAGTTATTAAAAGCAGAGAAAGTGCTGTTCAGTGTCTTGGCAAAGAACATACGGAATTACGCAAGTAGATTTTGGATCGTTACCGTGTCGATCACATTCGCCATCAGTACGGCGATTTTAACCTACTCGAACACGCAGCCAATGTATATTTAAAAATGTCACTATTGAGATCTAGTTCAAGATATTGACGAGAGTACCCGTATGTGGGATGTTTATGTGGCATGTGTATCCTGGATGTGTGGCATAGTCCTGCTTAGTGGTATTATACCGAGAATGATTTTATTGTGGTCTGTTTAAGAATGCAAAACGGTTCCAATCACAATTGTGTGCGGGCAAACACAGACATAAAAATAAGAAAATTCATGGCACATTCCCCTGCTTGAAGGTCTTGGCAAGCAGTTCTAAATTTGATTCATATCTTTATAAAACTGAAAAAATCAAAACAAATTTCAACCAGACAGCAATATCTTGGCCTTTCCGGAAGCCGTGTACCGACTTTTCGTCCGACGACAATTCGTCCAACGATATTTTGTCCACTTTTTTTCTCCAATAGGGTTTAAGTTTAGGCTTAGGGTTACAGTTAGGATTAAAGTTAGATTTAGGCTTAGGGTTCCCCCAATAAGACTTCTTTTCTTTAAAATTGGACCGAAAGTCGTTGGACAAAAAAATAGGACAAAAAGACGTAGACGAAATTGTCGTTGGACGAATTGTCGTTGGACGAAAACAGCACCCACCTACCTCCGCAAGCAGGTGAGCGTGATTGCTTGCCCTTTGTACAGTATAGAGCTTTGGACGCTTTCCTGAGAGTTAGAGGGATGAATATAGAGATAAAATAAAATGAAATGAAAGAAATGTTTTATTTTGAATTATTCGCACAATATTACAGAAGCTGATCTTTGGAATTAGACTTGTTTTTAAATTTGGAATCACTTCTTATTCCTTCAAATCTCAACCTGTATAATTTTGTTGCTGCTTACGTCAAACAAAAATGTACCAATGAGTATATTTTTTTAAATATTTTCTTTTTGCAATGGGCACAGGTTAAAACTAGGTATTTGTCAAAACTCATAATTAACTGATCACTCCCAAGTGTAATTTTAATCTTTTTATAGGCCAATCTTTAAGTTTGTTTAAGTTTGTCTATTTTATCATGAACCTATACGTTTTGTAATAATTTTTAAAAATTTGATTAAGTCATTTACAAAAAGGATTGTTCTAATAATTTGTTAGAACCTTTCCTAACAAACCTGCTGTTCCGGAATATCCTTCGACCTCGAGAGTATAATTTGATTCAGAATTTCCCACCACAAACGTTCTAAAAATTTTAGTAAATAAAAACAAGCTTTTTTAAAGTTTTTGACTAGAAAAAACCAATATTGCTACTTCGTAACAAGACTTTTATTATGTTTAAAAATTAATTTTTCCTTTGACCATTATTGACAAATTTTTGCTTTTTATTGAATATATTTTCACTCCATTAAATTTATCTCTTGCGTTTTTATCAACGTAACCTTCAGGGAGAAAAAGTTGTGTTCTAAACTTGTCTAATTAACGCTTTGTTTCTTAGCTCCTGAGTTAGCGTGATTTACCTCAAATACTTATTTTTACCTAAACCGAAATGCTGTTTGTGAGCTTTAGAATTTGACTCCCTGTTTTTTCTTGTGATAATTATTATATTATTTAAGCTCCAACATTGTTTTTAGTTGCATTTCCAACTAGAAAAATAACTTATGCTATGCAAACTTAAAGTTTTTTAATTTATGTTGCTAAAAATTTTTTTAAAAATGTCAAGATTTTTTTAACTACATGTTTGTGCGTTTCGATGAATTAAAATCAATAAAATGCATTTACTTTTTATACTAATCAAATCTTCATTAAATTTAAATGGGTTTTAAAGAAACAAAAAAGAAAATAAAACAAAAATTCATTCCCCAAGGGACAACTATATTCATCCACAAACTTTAGTATAAATATTTTATTTAAGCAAACTTCAATGTGATGAAAAACAAACTGTGAATTTGAAGTAAAATGCAAAACTTTTAGATTTTTGAAAAGCATTAAGGTTATTAATTGATCTTAAAGTAGATAAAATATTTACCTCAAAATAAAACTGACCCCTTACGTTGCGCCGTTAAATAATACTGTATACAGGTTTTACAGTTTGAAACATATTTTATTTTCTTTGATAAATATCACCTAAACAAAAGTTTTAAAAAAAACAACAACTTTTAAATAGATATTCAGAAAGCAATCCCAAAACTGAAAATATTGTATTTAAATATACTGTAACTTTTTACAGCTATCAATCATCATTTAGACATAAAAATTATTTAACATATAATTTTTTAAAATATCCTTGCAGCAATTAATTGGATACAGCCCAAATATAATTTCATATTTTCACCCGAAATATAACTTTAGTTATTATAAGTTATAAAATTTTGTTTAAAACTTTGATTTTAACTTTTACATATTTTATTTTTATGCATTTTTCTAGTTTCACATTCTGCCGTTCCATATTGTATGAACACGTGGTAATATACCCACTTGCATACCGTAATTCTTGGAATAGTATGCGCGCATTTTGTTTTATTTTATTTTATCACGATTTAGTGCGCATTTTAAACAAGGGCGCATTCTATTTTTTGAGAATATCTTTCAGCCAACTTTAACCCCATCGCATTCTATTTAAAAATAGCTTCTACCACCTTAAATCTGAAACAATGGGTGTTTTTATGCCGAACAAGTTGTAGAAGTGCTCATATATCAGGTAAACAGCACTAGTTTTGCATTGTCCGCTGGGTGATTTTATTTATACTACTAGGTGGCTTTATATATGCGCACTGTATTCAAGCGCGGATTTTATTGCAGTTTTGTGCGCATTTTAACCAAAGGAACATTCTAATCAAAGGCGCATTTTAATTAACCCTTTAATCGTCAAGTTTTTTTTAATAAAAAATGAAATTCAAAAAATAGTAAAAATTTTATTTTGAACTTCTACAAAACTGTGTATGATTTTTAAAAAATGTACAGTACGTACTGTACATAAAAAAGAATTATCAAAAATGCATAATCAAATCTTATAGTCTTTGAGTGTATGAGCATATTTAGTAGAACTGTACAGAGAATCTATGGTCCAAAATTGGGCCCACGGCGGTTAAAGGGTTTGTCACAGACTTTGTTCGGGAATCCCAAAGAATCAGTTGAACTAGGTAACCCGAATACCTGCGCGGAAACAAAGTTGTGTCTAAATTTTATTTTGTTCCGGCTCAAGAAGTAGTCTTGCTATGAGTCTTAAGCTTTTGTACAGTTGGTTTAACGAAAGCTCGGATTGGCTTCGTTGAAGACTCTTCTTCACAACAAACAGAGACCACTGTCTCTAATAAGAACAAATATATTACAAAAAATCACGACCGACGAAACTTCTATTCACGCTTTGCCAAACTGCAAAGCGAAATCAACACTATAACTTGATTCAATCAACACAAATGATTCTACCTCTGTAAAACACAACTCCCAACCACCAGTGCAAAATAAATTCAACAATCGTCAACTGATACAAAATCTAACGGGGCACCTCCTGTGCCAAACAAAATCACTTTAACTTAAGCCGTCTCTCGAATTGTCTCAGATCACCACCTAATCATAATAATAATAATGTCTCGCTACGCATCGGCTTTATATAGAAAAAAAATCACGTGACGCAAATTTCTCGTAAACGCTAGACTATTCTACAACTTCCTAGGAAGATCGCTATGCTCGAATGCGCCAGAAGATTCTACAATAAGCAAGCTATAGTCAAGCTTGAAAACATATTACGTCATTCTGTCGGCGAAAAGAGAAAAAAGATACATGTATCGAGCAATAGAGAGCGAATCGGACGTTATATGAGACCAGCGCTAAAAGAGACGCGATTATTATCTTATAGTAAAACTACGAATTACTTCTAACGGGGATAAACTACATCGTTATGATTAAAATTATTATGAATGAAGTGTGACAAGGTTAAAGAAATACGGAACAGCGATATAGCTTAGTCAGTAATCGTAATATATAGAGAGTTACTCTTCGGCGGATATCGGTTAGATAACTTAACTTCTGTTATGATTATGTTGTATTAAATTTTCTTTATTATTGAATTTGTTTTAATTTTTATTTTGTTTTAATTTCTTTTTTGGTAAATGAATAAATGTACTGTAAATAGAATCAAGTGAGTGATTAACCTTCTAAGTTTAAACTCCTGCAATTAAACTTGGACATAACGCCCTAAACCCTACACTCTAGACCGATGTTTTCCGAGCATATTATGTTGCGGGCCAAATTTTTTCTAAATTTTAATATACGGGCCAAAATGGCACAAACAAGCTACAAAAATAGCTATTAACTTTTCCAAAAATTAGAAAAAAACTTCAGGTTAAATCAAGGATGGACAATAATTTCAAACTCAGGCCATATTAGGGCTTTTGAAATAATTTGCGGGCCACACATAAATTGATATTGGTAAATTTTAGAAATCATAGGTCATTATAAATAAACCCAGCCATCGGAGGCACAGTTCTGTGTCTCTTGATGCCGGTCCCAGGCCCGGATAAATGGGGAGGGTTGCAGCAGGAAGGGCATTTGGCGTAAAACTTTTTTGCCAAAACAGACAAATGCGTAATCATTATCAATCTATACCGGATCAGTTGCGACCAGGGTTACCAACAACCGCCTCAGGTGTCACACAGCAGGGCACCTGTGGAAATTATGCTACTGCTAAACATAATGAAAATAAGAGCAGAAAGTGAGGAGGAAGGCGAGTGAAGAAGCAGAGAGAAGTGTGGAAAAGAAGACGCTCACTCATAAGGATGGGTACCTTAAATATTGGAACAATGACTGGAAGGAAAAGAGAGCTGGCAGATATGATGGAGCGAAGGAATGTAGACACATTGTGCCCAAAGGAAACAAAGTGGAAAGGGAGTAAAGCAAGAAACATTGGAGGTGGATGCAAACTATTTTACAACGGAGCTGATGGAAGAAAAAATGGGATAGGGATAATGGTTACGAAGGACCTGGCTGAAAGTGAGCTAAAGGTGAAGAGGGTGTCGAACAGACTAATGGCCATGAAGCTGGAGGTAAAAGATTCCATCCTAAATATAGTAAACGCATATGCTCCACAGGTTAACAACAGCATGGAGAAGAAAAATTATTTTTGGGAAGACCTGGATGGGTTGATAGAAAGTATATCAAAATAGGAGAGAATTATTCTTGGTGCGGACCTTATTGCACATGTGAGCGAAGGAAACATAGGGGATGAGGAAATAATGGGGAGATACGGTGTTGGAACGAAAAATAAGGAAGGATTAATGATTGTAGATTTTGGGAAAAGAATGGATTTGGCGATTGTCAATACTTATTTCAAGAAGAAAGATAAACACAGCGTGACGTATAAGAGTGGAAGAAAAAGTGCCCAAGTAGATTATGTGATGTGCAGAAGGAGGAACTTGAAGGAAATGTGCGATTGTAAGGTAATATTGAATGAGTGTGTCGCAAAGCAGCACCGTATGGTGGTATGCAAAATGGCTCTTATGGTGAAAAAGAAAAAAGCAGAGAAAGTAAAGCCAAAGATACAATGGTGGAAACTGAAGTAGACAAGCTGTCAAGAAGCGTTCAGACAAGAGGTGACCAGGATTCTGGGAGGCAAGGACAGGTTACCTGATGAGTGAAACAAAACATCGGAAATGCTAAGAAAAACAGCTGAAACTGTACTGGGAGTGACATTTGGGAAACGAAAAGGAGACAGCGAGACATGGTAATGGAATGAGGAAGTTCAGGAGAGCATAAAAGAAAAAAAAGAGGCAAAGAAAGCATGGGACAAAATAAGAGATAAAATTACTAAAAAGATATACAAAGAAAAAAAGAGTAAGGCAAAGAAGGCAGTTGCGAAGGCAAAGGGACGTGCGTATGACAATTTTTATGCTAGATTGGAAACAAAAGAAGGTGAAAAGGAGTTGTACAGATTGGCTAGGCAGAGAGACAGAACAGGGAAAGATGTACTGCACGTGAGGGTTATAAAAGATAAAAACGGTAATGCTATGGCAAATTCGGAGGCAGTGTTAATGAGATGGAAGGAATAATTTGAGAAACTGATGAACGAGGAAAATAACAGAGACCCTAGGACAGAGGAAGCAGAAGTGGTTAACGAAGAGATAAATTGTGTCAGTAGAGAAGAATTAAACAACGCACTAAGAAGGATAAAAAAAGGTAAAGCGGTTGTGTCAGATGAGTTGCCAGTAGAAGTTTAAAAATGCATGGGAGAAATGGGGATAAAATTTCTGACAAACTGTTCAACAGACTATTAGTGGGTAAACGAATGCCAAAAGAATGGAAAAGGAGTGTGCTTTTTTTAATCTATAAAAACAAAGGGGACGCACAGTGCTGTGGAAACTACAGAAAAATAAAGCTAATAAGCCACACAATGAAGGTATGGCAAAAAATTATTAAAGCCAGGCTAAGGAATAGTGTAGAGATCAGTAAACAGCAATATGGATTTATGCCAAAAAAGAAAACTACCGATGTGATTTGCGAAGAGATTTGCGAAGAGACAGGGAAGAAGTGGAGCAGAGAATAGAATGCTGGAGGTATGCATTGGAAAGAAGAGGAATGAAAGTAAGTAGGTCAAAGACCGAATATTTGTGCATAAATGGAGAAAATGACAAAGAAACAGCTAAGATGGATGACGTAAAAGTGCCAAGAGTAAAGGAATTTGAGTATTTGGGATCAACGGTGCAATAAAGTGGTGGTTGTGAGAGGGAGGTAAAGACAAGAGTGCAGGCAGGATGGAACGGATGGAGAAAAGTATCGCGAGTAATCTATGACAGGAGGTTACCACCTAGAGTAAAAGGAAAAGTGTACAGTTCAGTGGTAACACTAGTAATGGTGTATGGACTTGAGACGGTGGCAGTCACAAAGAAACAAGTGGAAGAGATGGAAGTTGCAGAGATGAGATTGTTGAGGTTTGCTATGGGAGTGACGAGAAAAGACAAGATTCGAAACGAGTACATCAGGATTACTGTTAAGGTAGAACGGTTCGGCATGAAGATGAGGGAGGGCAAGCTGAGGTGGTATGGACATGTCATGAGGAGAGACCAAGAGTATGTAGGAAGAAAGATGATTGAAATGGAGTTACCGGGAAAGAGGAAAAGAGGGAGACCAAAGAAAAGATTTTTAGATGTAGTGAAAAAGATATGGGGTAAGTTGGTGCGAAGGAGATGAATGTTGAAGACAGAAAGGTTTGGAGAATGATGATACGCTGTGGCCACCCCTGACTGAAGTGAAAGGCCGAATAGAGAAGAAGAAGGTCATTATAAAATGTCATTTGTCCCTAAAATGTGTGATCTCTAAAAAAAAGTCTTCACTTTGTATCTCCTCCAAGTTTCTTGATTTTCTTCTCTAAAATGTAATGATCTCTAAACAAACACCTGTTTCAAAACACTTTTCCGGCCGCATTTGGCCAGAGAACCGCACTATGTCCACCCCTAAGTTACCCGCACGAAATATATTTCGATATCTAATGTAAAAGACCAAGCAGAAAAGAATCATTCCCAAATATCTTTTTAAAAAAACAACGTAAATAAAATATTTTAAGTTAGATTTATACTGCAATGACAGTAAATGCAACTGATTATTATTTTTAATTAAAAAAAGAGGCTCTTATTTTTAAAAATTGGAAAAGGGTGCGATATAATAAAGCCAAAAATTGAAAAAGCCTGAGCTAGAAGAGTTGCTGAATCAAACTCTAGTTAGATTCCTAGTATTTAGTAACAATCTTTTCGTGACACACGAATAAACTGAAATTTTTAATATCGGAAGGCACCAGGCATTAAAGAAGGCATTTTATCTATGCAAAATACTTTTGCCGTTAATGTTGAAATGTCAATGCAAAAATCATCTCTGCTTATTAAAAAAGATGTTAAATTTTTGATAAGTTTTATATTTAAAAAGGCTATTTTTATTTATGCTAACAAAGCTTTTCATCTCTTTTATAGACAAAAAAATAAAAGATTCTGCTTAGAACAAGTTGAGGGAGAACTTTGCGTAGATCTTTCATACATTGAGCCCTACAGTGATTGTGCTGAATAAAACAAGTATAATTATTTGATTAAAATAAAATCATTTTGTCTTTAAATGAAATGGGTCGAAAAAACCTTATGGTCTGTAAAGTCATTTATGACGTTTTTGTTTTGCCACACAACAAGTAAGTGATCAAACAAAGTGGGCACTTTCAAACAGATACTTGTGATTCATCTATGAATTAAAAATTAAAACCATTGCGTGGAACCGGAACTGTTTAAAATAAAGTTTAGGTTCAAGCTCTGCAAATTTCATTTTCACGGGTTTAGTTCCGGATCAGGTTCAACAAATTTTATTTTTACTCGTTTCCTTCCGATTCAGGTTAAAAGAATAATAACGGTTAATACAAAATTACCATACCGCTTTAGGTTCGATTCGACGCCCATCTTTTAAGTTACTGAATCTAAAATTACCACAGTGACTAATTAAAAAATAAAAAGTGATGTACCGGTGTTAATATTTTGAAACCAATTATTTAATTTACTTTTCAGTTTTTGTTTCTGTAATCAACTATTCGATCCTTGGATCTTTAGCAAAAAAAAATGTAAAGAAGAAATGCAGGTATCAAATAGTTTTAAAATATAGCTTTACACTCCATTTGAAGGTACTACAACAGTTGATCAAAAAAAACTTGATCAAAATGACACTTGACCAAACGACACTTGATCGAAACGACACTTGATCAAAACGACATTTAATCGAAACGACACTTGATCAAAATGACAGTTCATAAAAAAATTGATTTAGTTGTGTATGTTTCTGGGATTAATCAATTTCTTTGTTACTCTGAATTAAATTCATAAAAAGCAGAAGCCATCAATAATTCAGTTTGTTCTATTTTACGCTTTAAGAAATAATTACGAATTTAATTTTTACAGCAAAGTTCAAGTTTTAGCTCAGTTTTTAGATGTATTTTTTTATAGAAAATAGGTTTTAAAAGATAATTTTTTTCGTTTGAATGACTTAACATTAGCTTCTTTGTTTATTTTGCACCATAGATCTCTTTTTAAAATGACCTATTGTTACATTGTTATTTTGTTGAAAACTGCAAGTTTACATTAAGTACATTACTTTACATCGGTGCTTCTAAACCCCTGGGTCGCGACCCAAAAGTGGGTCGCCGTTTAATTTGATTGGATCGCCGACAAGTGTAGTTGTGTAAAAATTAAATCATTTTGGTTGTGATTCGATAGTGGTTTGATTGATTTCTTTATTGGTCATAGTCCCACACATTCTTGTGGAACAGTATGGCAGTGGCGTGGGGTCAGGGTATACAAGTTCTGCTTTCCATGACCAACGAACTTTTGCGTGATAACCTTTTTTTTACTTATTAAAAAACACCACGGTTTTGGGACAAAAAATGAAAAATCTGAGACTCATTTCAAATGAAGACTTTTTTTAGATAACACCATGATTTTGTGACAAAAATTAGTCTTCATCTTAAAATCCCACACAATTTTTTGTTTTACCCATAAAGTATTGAATATCAACTGTATGACCAGCCTCAGAGGTCACCGCGCGCCACTACAGTATGGTTAGACCTATGTTAAATGATCTTGTGTTTTATTCACTTTTTTATGCTTGCAATAACGTGTATAAGAAAGATTGGGTCGCCAAAGCTTTACTCTCTATTTCCGCTTAACATTTGGATCACCACAAAAACAGGTTGAGAAGCATTGTTTTACATAATAGTAACCAGTTGTTAATATAGTTGGAATGAAATAAATTTAAAACTTTGCTAAATTTGTTAATTATATTGTTTTACAACGGAAAGAAAAAAACGGCTGCTTAAATTATTATATAAGATTGTTGTTTTAATCACGGGTTGGGAGCTAGTAAGCGCAATTCTTTTTGCTTTTCTTTGGCAATAAAATCCAGACGTGTGAAAATATAAGCTCGTAGGATTAACCGATATCTAACACGTTTGATGTCCAAACAAATAATTGCAGTGGCGGACGGCGCGCATTTTTAAGGTGTGCAATTAAACAGATTTATTTAAAATTTTTGTAAATGCGAACTAACGCAAAAAAAACAACTGTAGTTGTATCAGGACACAGCTACAGCTGTATCACACACGCGTGTCTTTAAGCATCTTGCAATCCAATTAGAACGAAACAAGTCTTAGTTGCTAACTTCACGTTCATGGTTACAATGTTTTTAAAGAGAAATATTGAACATTATAATAATAAATTTTCACAGAAACATGGTCAAGTAAGTAAAGCGTCGTATCGATGGCACACGCAATCAACACACTCATTATTATTATCACATCATAGTATTCGTATTTAAAAGTGAACTAATTTTATATAATTCAATGTGCGGATGAAAATAACATTACATTCCCTCTAAAGTTTAGGAATATATTTTTCAGAGTTTTTTACTAAATTTACAGTACGTTTCCGCATACTCCGGACGTATTTAGTATACGTCTTTGAACAATTGTCGTCATTTATGAGATTCCATATTGCATGAAATCACGAGTAGTTTACAATGGGTCATTTTACGTAAATTGAAGGGGTGCTGAGAAGATCTCTTCGAGGGAGTCCGGAAGAGATCGCACCTCCGCGGAGCCGTGCTGCTCTATCTAACGGATCCAGCTAAAACCACGGCGGAAGCTAAACCCAAGGAAGTTAAATTCAAAGAGGTTAAATCCAGGGAGTTAAATCCAGTGGAAGACTGCAATCAATATATTTGATAAAGATCAAAGTTATTTTTTGAATAACTTCTTAGCATCATCTAGCGGTGGTTAAAGATCTAGATGAAATTAGGTAATCAAGTTTGATTACCTAATTTCATCTAGAAACAAGTTTGATCCCTGAATGCAATGAATCAAATATTTAGTTATTGTTCAATGAAACTTAAAATTTAACTAATCCGAGTTGGTCAATTAATTTTCGATTGAAGTATGTTGGATAATATATTTGAAAAGCTAAGACCAGTCAAAAAAATGGACCAAGAACATACTAGTATGACGATTAACCTTATACTCAACCTGTCAAGAGATTATTTAGCTCTATGTCGTAATTGCAGTAAAAACAGCTTTCTAACAGATGTTTTTTTTTCAAAGCCTTAAAAAAGATTTAATTATGTTTAAAGACACGTTACTAAAAAAGAATAATGAACCTTCTAACAATTTTGCAACTAATTTGAAATCTTATAAAAAGTTCAAAAATAAAGAGTGACATTGAAAAATATGTTAGTAAAAACAATTAGCTTTGTAGCAAAGACAAACGAAGTCTTATAAAAATAAGTAGAAGCATATATTTTTAAACCGAAATTAGCTTTCTAACCAATAATTTTTTAACAAGTTCATAAGCAATTTTCCTGAGAGATATGTCTCCAAAAAACAATAATTAAATTTCTAACCAGTGATTTTTATCAAGTTCACAAGTATAAACAATTATCTGGAAAAACTCGTCACTAAAAACAACAGTTAACTTTCTGACAAATGTTTTACTTATTTAAACTAAGTCAAACGAGTTCAAAATCTTGTAAAACTATAATCCGTTATTTTAAAACAAATTTCTAATTAATGATTTTTATCAAGTTCACAAACAAGTATAAACAATTATGTGGAAAGACACGTCACTAAAAAACAACAGTTAACTTTTTGACAATTTTGTAACTAATTTAGAGTCTTATAAAAAGTTCAAAAACAAGTATAAAAAGTTACTTTGAAAAACATGTTAGTAAAAACAATTAGCTTTCGAACCAGCGGTTGTAGCAAAGACAAACGAGTCTTGTAAAAATAAGTAGAAGCACATATTTTTTAAACCGGAATTAGCTTTCTAACCAATGATTTTTTAACAAGTTTATAAGCAATTATCCTGAAAGACAAGTCTCTAAAACAAAACCAATAATTAAATTTCTAACCAGTGATTTTAACAAAGACAAACCAGTTTAAATTCTTGATTTTAATTCAAAACCTAAGATATACTTGTTCCATTTTTAAGATTTTATTGTAAAACGTGTTATTCAAATAAATTAACCCTAAGATCTGGCTAATCCAAGTTAAGTTTGATTCTTGGTCAACAAAGTTGTTTTACTTTATGTGTGAGTTCGATCCTCACTCAGAACAACTAAGTTGCACTTATCTATGATTTTGATTTTTTTAATGATAGACATTGCAGTTATCTTATCTGAAATATAGTTGCAGTCAAGTAAAAGGACAAGTTTAATAATTCATTAAATTGATTTTTAAAAGTTTTTTCAAAAATCTTAAACTGAATTTTGTCTTTTAATTAAAAAAATTCTTTTTTTTAATTGCAGACAATCTGGTGTATTTTCTTTCCCAGAACAATGTTTATACAGTATATTATTAACTTTTTGTTAGAAAAACATAAAATTATAAGTCATGTAGTAAAGGTCTTGTTTTAACTCAAAAAGTTCAACAGTGAAGTATATGTTAAAAAGTTTTTAAAACAGACATTGTCATAACAGTACAAAGACGCTTCAGTGAAATGCCTGAGGTCTTATTCTAGCAATGCAATAAAGTTCAGGTATCTTTTTATGTTAACAAAACAACGTGTTGGAAGAATCTTTTAAAACCTTTATTATTTTTAAAATAAATCAGAATTTTTAAGAAAATGATGTAATTAGGAAGCCGTAGCAAAAACCTACAATCTATAAAAATATTACGTCTTCTCTGATACGCAGTTCAAATTAAATGTAAGGACAAGTTTACTATTACGTTAATTTTTTTAAAAAGGATTTGCAGTTTTTCTAATTAATTCGTTATTTATAATGTACAACCTTAAGACTAAAAATTTGTATTCAAATCTTGATTTTTTTTTGTAAACATGAGATTTAAAGGTCCTGTGTTCAATTCTTGATTCATCTATTAACCGGGAGATATTGCGCTTAATAATCTGCTGCAAAGATTTATCGTATTGACATTTTAAACATATCTAAAAATAGGTTATATGAATTTTTGGAAATGCTTGCATAATGTTAATAACAAACGATTTTGTTTTTAAAAAAAATTTAGTAATTCAAATTTTAAAATTTACCTTTAATTTAATACGAGCTAGAATTTTTTAAACTTTCTGTCATACTATATTTTTATTTTGTTTCATTTTATCTCTATATTTATCCTTCTGAACCACATGACTAAATTTCTTAAAATTAATTCTAACTTTTTTAGATATCTTAGTTAATGGCTTACAATCTAACAACAAACAAAAAAGAAGGAAAGCAGTTTCAACTTCATGCAGCTAAACAAAGTAATAACCAAATTTTCTAAAAAAAGTCACTTTTATGTTTTTCGAGTGAGAAACGCAAAATGTAGTACACAAATGAAATGTATCTCGGACGATATGCTTTAAATAAAACGGAATAATTTAAAGTGTTATGGTCCCCCCTTTTTTTTTCAAAAATGTTTGACAGTGACCCTATAAAAGAAAGTATATTGAAAACTGATTCATGAAAATAAATTTGTACATTTTTTCACACTGACATTTGTGGTCAAGTTCTCAAAACTACTCTGTAAAAATTTTAAATCGTTCAACTATTTGACAACCAAAAACTAGCACTCTGCAGTTTTTAATCGAGGCTGTAAAATATTCAAGTAAAAACCGTGAAAATATTTCTGAATAATAAAAATAAAAAGTTGAAACGTCAAATGTGGATAGTGTTTGCAAGTAAACCATAAAATTAAAAAAGTTTTTGTTGCATATAATTCAAAAAAAGTTTACAATTGTAAACTTACCGTTTCATATTTTGAAAATTTTAGACTATACACTAGTTTTAGAATCTTCAAACACAAAAACTGTCAGAAACCTAAAAATTTTGTTTTATTCTAGAATTTTTTTGCTGTTTTACGTATCTGCATAGCAACAACAGAACGTCGTCAGCTGCAGATATTTGAGGAAAAGCTTCAGTTTTTTCTTAATATCTGTTAATCTGTTTTTAAACTATCTCTTCACCAAACAAAGTAAAGGCGTTTTTTATTCCAAATTATTATTGAAAAATGCCGCCAGAAAAACAACAAATCAAGGCTATTTAGGCTTGTCTCATAAAAACTATTGCACCTGTCACAATTTTTAAACCACCTGACCTGTTCATAAAAAAAAACTTGTACGTATTTTTTTTGTTGCAGAATGATTGACGCAAATTCTTCAAGTATTTCTAACCCTAAAGCGATTTGATTGTGGTTTTTTTTTCAAGTAAAAATTTTGTTCAAGTCAAGAAGTTACTCTTTAACAAAGCGTAAAACTTTTATAATTTTTTCGACTTTGCAAACAAAAAAATAGTGGTTATAACTTTTAATAAAAGAACTATTTGTTAAGAAAATCTTTTAATTATTTCTAAACCTATTTTGCAAAACTAAATTATGTCTAAGATTGCACTGGTTCAACACGCAATTTTACATCTAATTTTGCGTTTCGCTGCAATAGAAAAACAGTAAACAAAACGAACATTGCAAAGATTTTTTAAAGTTGAAACCTTCTTGATCGAAAAATCAGTCGATTTGCAAACCAATATCGCTTTTCCAACAACTTGTTTCACCTTGTGACCTATTGAATTAATTTCGTGATAAAAAATTAACATCGTAAATTCTATAACAGAACGTTTACCTCAAAAATCAGAAAACAATACGTTTTTCAAACAATTGTCAACATCTAGTTTATATCAGACCAACTTCTTAGTATCATGTGTGATGAAAAAAATACATGGTGTCACCCACTTTGTTTTCAGCATATGCGTCAGTGAACTTGATTCTTGTTTTAAAAAACGATACTTTGTTATTCTAAAACTACGATTCTGATTTTTAAAAGGTGCAGGCGTATTAACGTAGAGGTGTAATTTTAACTGCACCGTACATTTCAATAAATTATTCTCTTGTCTTATCGTCTTTTTAGACCAAAAAGTTTAACACGTAAAACTTTCTTATATCAAGATTTAAAAGTAAAATTATGTCTTTAGGTAAAATATCAGATAAAAGTTGTAATTTACAAACAAGCACAAATTATCTGAACAACATTTTGTAGCGAATTTTACTGTTTTTATAACATCATTGGTTTATGCAAAATCTTTGAAAAGTTTTCTGCTGAATACAGTTCGGCAAATATTTATCTAAAAAGACTACATAGTCTTTTACATATAATCATAAAACATTATTTGTCAAGACATCAAAAGTAAAATTTTTATTCAAGATATGCGATATGTCGTACTTCAGTGACAGTTGAAAAACCGTTACTTGCGTCACCACACTCTTGAGTTTATTGAATTATTACGTTTGTTTTTCAGTTCTAATTCACTGTTTTGGTTAAAAAGACCAACAGAAAACTTGTGGTCAACTTTGTTTTTACATTTTATCAATTTGTTTAAACAAAATTAAAATTTAACACAAAACAAACAAATTTGCTCCAATGTTGCTAACATTTTTGCGAACTTTAATCAAAAATTTTGTAAATTATAATATTTAACACGAAAATGTAACTATTTTGTTATAACGTTTCTAAAACTAATATAGCTAATATTAAAGACCAAAGAGTATTTAATATTTACTTTTATTTTTTGTGAAAGGGTCATTCACTTTTTTTGCTTTTTCTTTAATATAACAATGTTTATTACATAGTTTTAAAAGCACTAACACATTTTCTCAAAGATTGGTCAAAAAGTATATTTCTCAATAAATCGTTGCAAAACAAGTCGAGACATTAGCTGTGAATTAAATCTATAAAGCAAGTTTTTACGAATAAATTTCAAAATTTGAATCAAGTTTTCAAAAGTCTCGAAGCATTTTTTCAAATTTTTAAATCATACTTTTTATTATTTCAAACAAAAACACTCGAGTAACTAAAATAATATTTCTAAACGTAGAGTGTATCCGTTTTTTGAAGGAATAATTGGAAACAAAGTAAAACATACTATTTATATTAGTCATAAAAAACATTTGTTTGTTAAAAACATTTGTTTGTTAAAAACATTTTACAAATTTTTGACATTTGTTGGCGTGTTCAGGCTTGTCAAAACGTTTAAAGTGCACAACTATTAATTGAAGAAAAAAGTTAGAGTTGCTATTGAGCAATCGTTGCACAATAAAAAATTCCTTATAATTATTTGTCAGAGTCGAAATAGTAAGTTTTGCACCTTACAGCACACTGATGTCTGCGAATGGTGAACCAAAGTTAAAGAGGGTCAAGTTATCGCTTTCTTCTCAGCAAACGATAAAACTTCAGTTCAAAATGTGTTTTGAGCAGTAAAGTTCAAGCGAAAATACAAAAAGAAACCTCAAGCAGACAGTGAATTAGGAAAAATTTCTTTCTTTGTTGAAGTGGAAAACCCACAACAATATTTCCATGATCTACAGTTACGCGAAGTGTTATTGAAATTACTAACTTTTCAAACGTGCCTACTATTATTTGAAAAGCAAAACAACAAAGGAATTTGTAAAATTCACATGATTTTTCTTGCTAAAACCGACCCTAACGAGTGTTCAGTTCGTGTTATGTTTGAAAAAGCCCAAAAGGAAGTATTGGCTGACGGAATGAATATACTGTATATTACAAATATATCAATTTATATTCTCCTCTTACCTATGTGAAAACAATGAAGAGATCTCTTGTCACATATGAATGTATTCTACTTAAAAATGCAAGTGATATCGAAAAAAAGAGATTTTGTGAAATCATTCAATTTCTTGCCTCTTCTTGTGGTAACAGCAAGAACTCTTTAATGCACGACTTAAATGATCACTCTTTGTTTAGTGAAAAATGAATCAGTTGTATTTTTCTGACTTCTAAATAAAACGTTCAATCTTGAAAGTTTTTTGTGCTTTATTGTATAGACCGAGTTGAAGTATTGAGTAAAAGTTTTCAATTAAGTTTTTTTCTTTTAAGTAGGTTTATATTGTAAATGCCTGCACTACGTACTCGTGAAATTATGTAAAGTAGAAATGATGATGTATATTAACGATAAGCTATAGGATGTTTTTTGCTTTAAATTTACAAAAGAAATGTAAAGTAACCTTAACACAGCTTTTTAACTATTGCTTGCTCACAAGTAATTCTAACTAAATCTGATTTGCAATAATCTAAAATACAAATCTACAAGTAAAAATCATTTTTAGGAATGTATCAAAGTCATCACATTACACATACATAAACTAATTAAAACAGCAACATAGGTTTTTGACTTCAGGCAAAGCCTTTGCTTTATTCTCCAACCTAAGTACGGCGCGTAATCTTCTTTTCAATGATTATTTGTATAAGGTCGGCAAACAAAAACTGTTGCATTGGTTTTCGTGATTACGATTTAAAAAGTCTTTTTCAAAAAAGAACAAAAAAATAATTAACATTTTATTCTGTAGAACGTTTGTGAAACTTTAGCAAACGCTGCAAATAAAAATTTTATCACAAGAGGTCGTTCTTAATTCGTTCATAAAACTAAAACAAAAAAATGATTGAATTACATTATTGTAATAATTATGCCTTCTTTTTTGTTTGTTGTTAGATTGTAAGCCATTAACTAAGATATCTAAAAAAGTTAGAATTAATTTTAAGAAATTTAGTCATGTGGTTCAGAAGGATAAATATAGAGATAAAATGAAACAAAATAAAAATATAGTATGACAGAAAGTTTAAAAAATTCTAGCTCGTATTAAATTAAAGGTAAATTTTAAAATTTGAATTACTAAATTTTTTTTAAAAACAAAATCGTTTGTTATTAACATTATGCAAGCATTTCCAAAAATTCATATAACCTATTTTTAGATATGTTTAAAATGTCAATCCAATCCTATCCATTTATCTGTCCAATCCTGGATGGATGAGCTTCCTGACCTAAAAGAAGTGGCCGATGCCATCTCCCTGCTAAGTAGTGGAAAATCTCCAGGCTCTGATGGAATTCACCCGGAAGTCATCAAACTAGGCGGAAAATCACTGGTGCAGTGTCTCCATGAAATCATACTTGACTCCTGGAAGTCAGGCACTCCACCTCAAGACTGGAAGGACGCCCAGCTCATCACTCTGTTCAAAAAGGGTGATCGGCGTTTGTGTGGGAACTATCGTGGCATCTCACTGTTATCTATCCCTGGTAAAGTGTATGCCCGCATTCTACTAAACAGGCTGAGCGTTTATGCAGAAACACTACTACCGGAGGCCCAGTGTGGGTTTCGTGCTGGAAGAGGCACTGTGGATATGATTTTCTCTCTCAAGCAGATACAGGAGAAGTGTATCGAGCAACAAATGCCATTGTATATGGTGTTTGTGGATTTCACCAAGGCCTTTGACACAGTGAACAGATCAGCACTCTGGAGTATCCTAAGGAAGCTCGGCTGCCCTGACTACTTCACAAGCCTTATTGCATCCCTACACCAGGGAATGAAAGCATCAGTTAGCCTGAAAGGAGAACTATCGGAGCCATTCAGCGTGAACAATGGTGTGAAGCAGGGTTGCGTTCTCGCTCCCACCCTGTTCTCGCTTTACCTCACAGTGGTACTAAACCAAGCCTTCAAAGATCATCATCAAGGAGTCATGTTACAATGCCGGCCTGGGGCTGATCTCTTTAATGTCAGCCAATTCAAATCCTCAAGAAGCACCACAGGGGCTATCGTGCGTGAACTCATGTTCGCAGATGATATAGCTTTTGTTGCACACAGTCATGCAGATGCCCAGGATATCATAACTCGATTCGCTGATTCTGCCCGCATCTTTGGACTAAAGATAAACATCAAAAAGACTGAAGTGATGTATCAACCCCCTCCAGGCTCGACAGATCCAGGTCTTGACATTCAGATAAATGGCGAGAATCTTAACAATGTGAAGAACTTCAAATATCTTGGCACGACTGTGTCAGATAACAACAAGCATGATGCTGAACTGGAACTACGCATATCAAACGCCTCTAAAGCCTTTGGCAGACTCAGAGACCGCGTGTGGCAAAACAACGACCTGACCATTAATACCAAGTGTGCAGTATACAGAGCAATAGTATTATCAACTCTCCTCTATGGAGTAGAAGCTTGGGTGGTGTACAGGGTCGCTGCTCACAGGCTCAGCGTATACATGATGCGTCACCTCAGGCAGATTCTCAACATCAACTGGCGGCAACATATTTCCAATACAAAGATCCTGGAAATAACTGAACTGCCAAGCATGTACGACACTCTCATAAATAGATGCCTCAGATGGACAGGCCATGTCAATAGACTCAGCAACAACAGACTGCCGAAACTCATCCTCTACTCTCAACTGGCTGAAGGTACTCGAGGAATAGGGCGCCCAAAGCTGAGATACAAGGACACTATCAAACGCAATCTCAAGGATAAAGATATTCCCCTTGGATCTTGGTAGAAACTCTCAACAAATAGAGCAGACTGGAGACGGATAATCCGTGCTAGAGACAAGTCATCATCGAACTCGATGGACAGCTAACACACAAAATGTCAATACGATAAATCTTTGCAGCAGATTATTAAGCGCAATATCTCCCGGTTAATAGATGAATCAAGAATTGAACACAGGACCTTTAAATCTCATGTTTACAAAAAAAAATCAAGATTTGAATACAAATTTTTAGTCTTAAGGTTGTACATTATAAATAACGAATTAATTAGAAAAACTGCAAATCCTTTTTAAAAAAATTAACGTAATAGTAAACTTGTCCTTACATTTAATTTGAACTGCGTATCAGAGAAGACGTAATATTTTTATAGATTGTAGGTTTTTGCTACGGCTTCCTAATTACATCATTTTCTTAAAAATTCTGATTTATTTTAAAAATAATAAAGGTTTTAAAAGATTCTTCCAACACGTTGTTTTGTTAACATAAAAAGATACCTGAACTTTATTGCATTGCTAGAATAAGACCTCAGGCATTTCACTGAAGCGTCTTTGTACTGTTATGACAATGTCTGTTTTAAAAACTTTTTAACATATACTTCACTGTTGAACTTTTTGAGTTAAAACAAGACCTTTACTACATGACTTATAATTTTATGTTTTTCTAACAAAAAGTTAATAATATACTGTATAAACATTGTTCTGGGAAAGAAAATACACCAGATTGTCTGCAATTAAAAAAAAGAATTTTTTTAATTAAAAGACAAAATTCAGTTTAAGATTTTTGAAAAAACTTTTAAAAATCAATTTAATGAATTATTAAACTTGTCCTTTTACTTGACTGCAACTATATTTCAGATAAGATAACTGCAATGTCTATCATTAAAAAAATCAAAATCATAGATAAGTGCAACTTAGTTGTTCTGAGTGAGGATCGAACTCACACATAAAGTAAAACAACTTTGTTGACCAAGAATCAAACTTAACTTGGATTAGCCAGATCTTAGGGTTAACTTTAAACGCTTATTAGGGTCGGAACATCCCATCACGGACTCTGCTAAATTAAACTGATTAAGATCGGCGAGAAAACAGGAGAAGAAAAGCGAGCGAAAAAATTACAAACACAAATATTATTTCAAAATTTTTAAAAATTTTAAAAGGGGTTCAAGTATCGGCTAAGGTAGAACGTTGTACACGGCGAAAAATGAAAAAAACGAAAAAATGAAAGAAAATTGCAGTTTAAGTTTGGCGTTAATCAATTTATATTTATTTTTATCCCGACACTTTTCGCACAGTCAGATATAGTTCTTAGATTGATCTTTGGTTTGCACAGTTGCTTGATAAACGATTGCTTTGTCTCGGCAGTTGCCATTCAATAGGCATGATGGCTTATATCTGTAATTACAGAGTTTAAATTCTGATTTGCCATTGCGGGACTTAAGAAGCCTCTTGTTGTGAGCTGCGAGAATGTTTGCCATATTGGGGGTACAGCTGTAGCTGAGTTTGACGACATTTTTGGAAATCATGGAAGGAAGATCGTACGTATAGGTGTTAAATAGGAGGGGAGCCAAGACCGATCTCTGAGGAACGCCGTTTTTAAGACGGCGTAGCTTGCTTTGCTTGCTGTCACTGGTGGTAAGGGTGAAACTTCGATTTCGGACAAGCTCCATGATCATTTTGACCATGTGTTTATCCGGAAGTAGTCTCAGCAGCTTTCAAATAAGGCCACGGTGCCAGACAGTGTCATAAGCAGCTGTCAGATCGATAAATACGGCAGCGGCCTTCATTTTAGCCTCAAAAGAATCTTCGATGTTCTAGGTTAGCAGAACAGCTTGATCTACTATTGACTTCCCTCGTCGGAAACCCAGCCTGCTCTTTAGGGAGCAGTGGATCGATTAACGGTTCAACGCGGGCGTAGATAAGCCTCTCGAGAATCTTGTAGGGGACACAGAGCAGAGATATCGGTCAATAACTCTTTGGGTCCCCCACGGGCTTTGCTGGTTTTGGGATCGCGACCACAAGCGCTCTTCTCCAGATATTGTGAATTTTGAGTCGGTGCAAACATGAGGAAAAGTCACGTAACCAGGACTTCAAAGCAGCTCCAGCATGGAGTATAAGCTCGGAGCAGATGGAATTAGGTCCCGGAGCTTTACCTGGTTTTAAATGTTGGAGGGCAGCAGTAGATTCTCTCTGTAAAAAATTGTCAGAGATATTTACTGCGTCTGGTGTTGTGGCCCTCTAAAGGTCAGACATTTCTTTACAGACAAGTCGAGACGACTTGCGATCGACAGCCTCGTATTTCCCATTTCTAACCAACTGAGATGTAATAGCATCGGCTGTAACGGGACAGTGACGAGGAGAGTCTCGTGACCTACCAGTAAACTTGTTCAAAATACTCCACGCTTTTCGACTAGAGTGTGAGAAGTCAATGCTCCGAACTGCTTCGGACCATCGATCCCTCCGTTTCTGTCAAGCTTGGCAAGCAGAGCTGTAGCAGCCAAACTTGAGTCGTCTCCCTGAGGAGACTGCAGAAAGGTTTTATAGAGGGATTCACACTCTGCATTCCAACACGGAATATAGTTATTTTGATACCCGCGTGGGATAATCTTTTTGGCTGCTTTCTTAATGGTGTTACAGAAGTCCTGGTAAGCCGCATCCACATCAAGTGAATCACGCAGCAACAAAGTCTTTGCGAATTTATTCATCAAAGCAATGTAGTGACTCCATTTGGCCTTGCGGAAGTTCCATCGCTCAACAGGCATGCTTGGCACTGCCATAACAAACCTTGGTGATGTAATAAGCGAAGGTCGATGTTGTGACCTGGGGAACTTGTCAAGGACACATCTATCCGGTAAGCAACTGTTTGGACCTACGCTGGCGAAAGCTAGATCTGGATTGGTGCCAGTGTTCTAGCGGCCGGAATAAAAACTGGCAGCGTCCTTGGCATTATATAGGAGGGCAAGAAAATTAATACTTGCCCAGTTAGCCAAGCACTCACCGTCCGGACTGATGTCGTCGTAATCCCAGTTAGCATGACGGCAGTTAAAATTGCCAGCGTAAAGACAGGGGTGAGGAAACATTGGGAGATCCAGGGTTCGCAATCGCGTTGACGGTGGCTTGTAGATGTTGACTATTTTATAGCCATCGACATCCACACACAGCCACTCGATCTCCGATGTCGGTGGAGATTGCTCCAAAAGCGTGTATCTCAGTCGCTCGTAGACAAACGTGGCAAGACCATTCTTCCTGCTTAAAGAAGACCCCGCTAGTTAGTATTTCGGAAGTACCAATTTCTCTGCATCAGTAGGATGACGAGTAGGATGACTGCTGCTTAGGATGACGAGTGCTTCAAACTGCATAGCGAGGTGATGAAGAAAGTTCATCTTGCTTGCAGTGAGGCCTTCGATGTTCAGCTGAAGAATAGTGGGTCTTCGAAACTTGTTGGCATTTGCCCTAAAAAGGGCAGTTTTTTTCTGACATTGCCCGTCCTAAAAAGGATGTTTGCCGACTAGCAGACCCACACTGAACATCGAAATGGGTGGATACCCTTTCGTTTTGGTAGGTTCGGTTTCGGGCTGTCATTTTAAAATCAATGAACAGACTTACTCACGGCCCAGGCTACGACAAAGCACCTACCATCTGGGCCAATTCATCCATATCAAGATTCATAGCCATATCAGCCAAAAAATTTCAGGGATAGGCAATGCAACCTTGCCCAAATTTTACTGACGTTCAACAAGCCATAAATTGGTTTACCTTTTTCAGGGCAAAATCTAGTGATGACAAAAAAAGACCTTTAATCGATCTGATATTTTGGTCGAGTTTTATGATTGTAGGAGTAAATCTAACCCAATGCTTTTGTTTCTATAGAAAAAAAAAGGGCAAAGAGAGCAATTTCCTTCCTGGCTCCCTCCCCTCGCTTCCGCTGCCTCTAATTATACGTTAATCAAGCATCGTTTTTACTACACATATTTTTTTTTAATCTGCTTGTTTTTTATTTGCATTTCATGTGATTTAATTTAGCGCCAATATGTGTACTGTTTAGTCATAATAGTTTTGAGAAATTTTACCAGATTCATAACCTTTAATTATGTAGTCTGCATTTATACTAGTTTAAATTAAACATTTGTTTTGTTTTTTTTTTGTTTTAGTAATGTAGATAGATAAATTCAAAAATGCTAAATCCATTATAGCTGCTTTCTACAGAAATTTTTTTAAACTTTTTTCGGCATTTTTAAAAATTTTGTTCTGGAATCATATGAAATAGTCAAAATGAGCTTTATCAAAATTAACAGTTTATTATAGAGTTTCCATTAAGAAGTCAACCTTTTTCAATAAGAAATTAATCTTTTGCAATCAAAGTTAATCTTTTGCAATTAAAAGTTAATGTTTTGCAATCAAAAGTTAAAAAATTAAAAATCAATTTTTTTTAATATATTAAACTTTATAGGGTTTTTCGATCTAATTCTTTGTTTTTGCAATCAAATTCGTTCTTTTTGAAATCAAATTCGTTCTTTTTGCAACCAAATTCGTTTTTTTTGCAATCAATTTTGTTAATCGAAAAATCCTATAAATTTTAGTATATTAAAAAAAATTGATTTTTAATTTTTTAACTTTTGATTGCAAAAGATTAACTTCTTATTGCAAAAGATTGACTTCTTAATGGAAAACTCTATATCTTATAGTTATGTTTTTACAGGTAAATAGCAGTTTTGTGTGTTTGAGAATGGAAGTAACAAAGACAAACAAAAATTGGCTTTAAAAACTTCAGCTTTAAATAAATTTTAACAACAACAACGAGTAAAAACAAAGAAATTTAATTATTTATACGTAAATGCTTTTACATTGTGACGAATAACTTAAGGCAAATAAAAGTTACTAAAATAATTCAAAACTGTCAAAAAGTAAACCAGGTAAAAACTTGCAATGAGTGATAAATCTGTAGGATACATAGACCGGAAAAACTAATTTTAAAAAACTTTTTAACAAAAAATCTCAGCTAAATATCCCAATTTATAAGCTTTCGTTTATTATAACTTCATCAGATAGCATAAATATAAAAGAAGCAGATGATGATGATTGACTATAAAAATTTTTTATTAAAACATTATTACGAAAAATAAAGCTGTCAGTCATCAGCTGTTTAATCGCTGATAAAAATGTATTGTAACCTTTAAAGATATTAATTGTACGACGCTTTATGATTACAGTAATAATGAAACGCAACAATGCCCGTAAAGTAACAGTAATTTAAATAACTTCTAAGAATTGATAATACGAGTACAATAAACTTTTTTAAAATTGGATGATTTAAATAGAGAATGTAAAAAACATAAAAAGTAAAAATAGAGAAAAAATATGAAATTATTATTTGAAGGAAAATAGCGTGCAATAAATATACTCAATAATAATCTTTTATGTTGAGACTATGTTTCAATGTTTATAATTTACTGCATTAATCAAAATAGTTTTCATGATGATTACCAGATTTATAGACTTTTTTATGGTATTGACATAGAAAAACTTTACACCATATTACATAGAACTCCTTTCTAATAATTACAAAGTCAATACCGAGAAAAACTTTATAAATTTTTTAATTATCGGAAAACCAAAAAATTAATTTCATTTAATAAAATATAAACATTAAAACATGGTCTCAACAAAAAAAATTAATATTAAGTATTTTTCTTTCACGACTTTCCTACAAATTATAATTTTATACCGTAGTTTTTCTTGTTGTCAATTTATGGCCATTATTCTTTTCGTTGGTCCGTTCGATTAAATGTTGTTTCAATCAAGTGTCGTTCGATCAAGTGTCGTTCGATCAAGTGTTGTTCGACTAACTGTCGAATTACGCCATTTGAAACCAAAAATGTTGAAACAAAACTCTGTACTAAACTTTTCAATAATTCAAATTTTGATAAAATATTTTGGAAACAGTCTTTATGTTATGATTAATTTGTGAAAAATAGACTATCCACGTAATCATGCATTTAAATCAATTGTATGAACCATTAAACTATCATTTAATATCAAATTACTTTTATATAATTTTTAATTTAATTTTTTTTAGTATGGCAACATATTATTTTAACATTTATCAAGCTGTTTCTTTTACCAGCTCACTCAACAAACCAATTACAAAATCTTGATTTTAAAAATTGCTAAACGTGCCCAAACAACTGCAATTAACAGCCATAGATGTCATGTATATAACAATGGAGAACCTTATGAAGAAAGTAACCAACGAATTACAAATGATGGAAAACAAGTTAAGTAAGTATGAAACTTTATACTTCAATAAAATTTCAAATGATTCTGGTTCCTGTGGTGCTGCTGTTGCTGAATCTGTTTCAGGTAATAGCCAAGAAAAAGATCTGCACAATTTAAAAGCTTTATTTAGCAATCTTAAAAAGTTGGTTGAAAACATGCAGAAGCAATTGGAAGAAGTTGAGAAAAAAATGATGACTTGGAACAATATAGCAGATTAAATTGTCTTATTGTTCATAAATGTAAAAATGTCCCCAAAACAGGGAAGAACCTTGAATGTAAAAATTATATTTGTGATAAATTAAATGGCAGTTTACCTCTCGATAGTTCTTTACAGGTAAGTGACATAGACATAGCCCATCCACTTCCTTCAAAAAAGAATGTGAGGGGAACTCCAGTAATAATTAAGTTTCTGCGTCGAACCCAAAGAAACGAAATATATGCCGAAAGCACTTAACGGAAAAGGGATGGTGATAACAGAGTCCCTGACAAAGCGTCGCTTGCAACTTCTTGAAGCTTGATGCCGAGATGCCTTTGAATGGAAATCTGTTTTGTCCATGATGGGAGACATATATGCATTTGTTGGAGGATAAAAACATCAATGATTTTGCTAAACTAAAGCATGCATCAGTCAGCTACTCTGATGCTGTGAAGAGATAGATTGCAAATTGCACTAATCTGATACATATAAGAAATTTATTTTCTAAATCTCTTTAATTAACTTTAGTGAGATATTTTTTTCATAGCTAAGTTTTAAAACTGATTGATAAAGCTGCATTAATTGGGTTAATTTAAAAAATCTTTTAAGGCAAATTATAGAACAACAGTTTATCTTGGGTTTTTTCTTTTTATAAATTTTTTTTACATCTATTTGCATTTTTCCTTTTTAAATTTTTTTTTTTCTATTTATTGATTTTTTATTTTTTGTGTTTTTATGTATTTTTTTTCTCTTTTTGTTTCTTCACATCCCTAAACAATTTAAACTTAACTGTAAAGTTTTTTTTAAAAACATTTACAAAAGACAAGGCTATTTATTTTGTAGTCATTGTAAAAATAATTATCACAAAACTTGTATAAAATCTGCAGGTCCAGTAGAATTATTGTACAACAATTATTTATGTCAACCTTGTGCTCACTTCACATTTCCATTTCATAGCATTGATGACACAGAATTACTTGAAATCTTTAAACCAAAACTACCACTGAATGCATCAACATTTAATAAGTTATTCACAGATACAATTGAACCAATAAACAACATGGACAATTTTATTAGTGCTAATATTCAAAACGAGCTTTATGTAAGTGCAGAAAAAGCAAAATTATTAATGGAAAATAGTTCTAATTGTCAAATACAATCTTTTTCTTCAATATGTATTAATGTTAGATCTCTAGTAAATCCCGTAAATTAGACCAAATTTAAAGGACTGATAGCTACTTTGGGTTATAAGCCAGATGTAATTGGTATAACTGAAACTGGGAAAGCACAAGTTCATCAGGTCACTTTAAAATACTTCTTGGTTACATTTTTGTGTCCAACCCCAGAAAAAAATATAAAGGTGGAGGTGTAGTTTTTTAAGTTAAACAGGACTTAAAGTTTCAAATTCTAACTGACTTAATGATAATGGAAGAAAAAATATTTGAATCTATCTTTATCGCTATACAATTTCAAAATAACCAAGTTGTATGTGGGAACATACACAGATCTCCTCAAAACAACAATAAATCATTTCTGCAGTTCACAATCATTTAGAAAAAACTTTAATTACAATAAACAGAACAAAATCAAAATGCTATTTTCATGGTGACTTCAATTTAGATCTTCTTGATTCCAGTAACAAACATGTTGAATCATTCTCCGAGTTGATGCTCGAGTATAATTTTTACCCACTAACAAACAAACCAACAAGGGTATCCAACTCCAGCTGCTCTGCTATTGATCACATATGGTTAATTTGACTAATGCATTCATAAACAGTGCAATAATCACCCATGAAATCAGTGATCATCTACCCATTATTTCAAAAGTTGGTGAACCTCTACTGAAAATGAAGTCTAATGCGGGGAGGTCATATACAGTTAATAATTTGAAAAAGTTCTCCAAGTATATTTCACAAATTGACTGGTCCAACTTGTATACTACTTCCGACACTGATAAAAGCTTTCAATTTTTTCAGAATAAAATTGATCATTTTGCAGAACATAGCTTTAAGCAAAAACAAATGAAAATATTGAATTCATATGTGCATGGTATTACAGAAAGCTTCTTCACTTAGCAAGAAAAAAAGACAGATTACACAAACATTTTTTGAAAACAAAAACCCGCTGTGCTAAAAAAAAGTATCAAAAAATAAAAAACTTTTACTTTCATTTAATAAAAACAAAAAGAAAACATTTATTCAAAACAAACTCAAGTCTCACACAAGTAATATCAAAAAAACTTGGCAAGTTTTAAACAATTTAATGGGAAGAAATCTTTTCAAACTACAGACTACTTCTCTTTTACATAAAAATAAAACACCTACTGATAACATTGAAATTGCTAATGCATTCAATGAACATTTTTCAAATGCAGCAGTTAAATTAGCTAAAAATTTACCTAATTCTAATTCTCACTTTTCTAATTATTTAAGATCTTCTCATCTATCTTCAATATATCTTTTTCCAACAAGTTTTTTTGAATTAAAAAGACTAATAGCAGAAATTAAACCAAAGTTAAGTACTGGATCTGATCAAATACCACCTATTATCTTGAAGTATCTTTCAGATGATGCATCGCATGCTCTTAGCTATATCTTCAATTTATCGCTCCCCCAAGACAAATTTCCAGATGCTTTCAAAAAAAAAATAGTTCCTATTTTTAAAAAAGGTGATTCAAAAAATTTAACTATCGGCCTATTAGCTTACTTTCATCGTTTTCAAAACTTCTGGAAAAAATTATGTATAAAATATTATACAACTTTTTGAAATGCTACAACATTCTTAATGCAGAACAATTTGGATTTCGCCCAGGACATGCCACAAGTCATGCTACCACACTAGTTATTAGCAACATAGTTGATGCTTTTAAAAAAAAACCGTTAACGATTGGTGTTTTCTTGGATTTTTCCAAAGCCTTTGACACATCGACCATGACATCCTACTCTATAAACTGAATTATTATGGAATTCGAAAAACTGCATTCGAATGGTTTAAAAGCTATCTATCAGGACGAACGCAACAGTTGCAATTCAATAATTGTCTTCAACTATAAAGCCATTCACTAGCTCGGTACCTCAAGGCTCAATTTTGGGTCCTCTTTTATTTATACTTTATGTTAACCATTTTAGAAACTGCTTGGATTTCAGCACAAATGTATCGTTTGCTGATGATACTAACATTTTTATTACTGGTAAAAATATACAGTCAGTCTATACGAAAACTGATCTTGAACTTAAAAATATTGATGAATGGATGACTGCAAATAAACTAACAGTAAATTCTGCAAAAACTAAATATCTACTTTTTACTTTTAGAAAAAGTAATTATTCCGTCTCAAATACATCGTTCAAAGTACATTTTAGAAATAATACTATTAAAAAAGTTCATCAATTCGCTTTTTGGATGTAATAATTAATGAAAATTTAAGCTGGAAAGAGCACATGAATATGATAAAACAAAATATTCGTTTTTTAGAAAGTATTATCCGTGTAAAACCGTGTCTTACCACTAAAGCAGTGGTTCTCAACCTGTGGTACGCGTAGTACGCGAAGCTATTTTTGGTGGTACGCGACACATTTGTCTAACTGTTAATTTTTAAAAATTATAATTAAGCTTAGCTGCACAACTGCATTCATTTAACAAAAACTTAACTTTAAAATTGGTATACTTAAAAATTTAATTTTAAAATCAGAGTGTAATTATTTCCATTAACTTATTACGCCATAATCAGGGCATATATTCTCTTGTAATTTTGCAAAATTTGTTAGCCTGCCTAGCCTACCCTGTAATATTGAAAAGTTAATTATTGTTTGTCATGCATTTTGTTACGTAGAGCTTATGTTAGCCGAAAACGTTCACTTTAATGATTTTTTTGTTAATAAAAAATTTTTGCTAAATGAATGCAGTTGTGCTGCTAAGCTTAATTATAATATAGATAAAAAAAGTTACTTCTCTACCTAAGTTGTAATTTTTAAAATGTATTTTACTATTTTCCAAAAAGCATTTTTTATAAATTTTTATAAATTTTAGCTGTGCAAACATGTCGAAGAGAAAGTATAATAAGGAATAAATAAAATATGGTTTCGTTTTTGTACAACACAGAGGAAAATGCCTTCCTCAGTGTGTGATTAGCATGAAAACTATGTCTAACTCAGCAATGAAACCCAGTCTTCTCAAGCGTCATCTTGAGTCAAACCACTCAGACAAGAAAGATCGAGATAAAAGTTACTTTCAAAGATTAGGTGAAAAGAAGAGACAGCGTTTGGACCAGACGAGCCAGAGCTACCAGAAAAGTGCTGGGATTCTATATGCTTCTTATGAATAATTTTACTAATTGCCAAAAATACGAAAGCTCACACTATTGCCGAAAATCTTGTTCTACCAGCAGCAAAAATACTTGTTCGGAACTTAATTGGAGAAAAGGGGCTGAAAAGTTGAATTCTGTGTCGCTTTCTAACGATACGGTGAGACGTCGGATCCATGACATGTCCGACGACATTTCTGATGAAGTAACTACCTCGGTAAGAGCTTCAAAATATGGGTTCGCCATGCAACTTGATGAATCGACCGATGTCACCAACTCACAGTCAATCGCAGATTCCTTCCACCAATCTAAGCCAGGCGCACGTACAGTCCTTGCCACTGTGGATCTTGCGAAAGCTTTTGACTCAGTTTGGCACTCTGCCCTACTCTCTAAACTCCTCTCATTAGATCTTCCTCTTTGCTTTGTCGAATGGATACAATCCTACCTCTCAGATCGCCGTTCGAAAGTCCGTATCTGTAATTCATACAGTCGTCCTTTCCGTCTCCGAAGAGGAGTTCCCCAAGGTTCGGTTCTAGGACCAGTTCTCTTCTCTTTATACATCAATGAGCTTCCCACTTTTCTTCCTGCATCTGTTAAGACCTCTCTCTATGCAGATGACCTAGCCATCTGGGCCTCCTCCCCGAGTGTTGAGTGTGCAACCGCTGTAGTACAAGCTGCCCTCAACAGACTGGTGAAATGGTCCTCAAAATGGCGCCTTCCTCTCAACCCCCTCAAATGTGAAACATCCTTCTTCAGCTTAGACCCTACCAATCACGTATACAACCCTCTTTGCACATTCTTAACACCCCTCTCAAATTCAACCCTCATCCAATCTTTCTCGGTGTAACCTTCGACCGCACTCTCTCTTTCAAATATCATGTCTTATCTTTACGGAAAAAGTTTCACAGCCGATTCCGTGCTTTTCGCTCCATTGCCTCTGACTCTTAGGGTCCATCAAAAGAATCCTTATGTACCCTATACAAAGCCTTCATTCGCCCCATCCTCACCTATGCTTCCCCAGGCTGGTTTCCCTTCTCATCTCCTACTCATTTTACCTCCGTGGAAAAGATGCATAGATCTTCCTGTCGAGTAATCACAGGTTGTCTATCGTCCACTCCCATTCCTCTACTTCATATAGAAGCACTTACACCTCCACTACGAGTCACCCTCACTCACCAATCCCTTTCCTTCTTTGAACGAGCCCTCCGTCTACCTTCCACCTTTCCCATAGCCTCTCTTGCGAACTCTAACCCCCGTACACGTCTCAAAAAGAGCTCATGGAGATCCTTCTCCAGATCACATAACCTTACCCCTAACCTACATCTCACCCGTGAACCACTAATCCTCTGCCCTCCTAAACCCCCTGGTCTGCCCCATCTAATTACACAATCTCACTCCACCTCTCGTCCCCATGCTCTCGCAAAGACCCCCCTCCCTTCGCAACACTGCAGCTACCTCCCATCTTTCCACTCTATCTCACAGCGATATCTCTGCCTGGACTGACGGTTCGGTGCCTAGCGGGCTGGGACAGGGTGGTGCAGGGATACACATCAAGTGTACAAAGTGTGTCACTGCTACCTCACTTTCCTTCTCGACTGGTCTCTGGGCTACCAGTTATAGTGCTGAAACCTTCGCTCTCCTACATGCTCTTAAGTGGTGTATCTCTCACTCCAAGACATGTAATTTCGACTCTATCACCTTCTTTTCCAACTCTTTATCTGTCCTATCAACTCTCTCTACCCCCCTACCATATTTAACCCCAAAACCCCTATCCAATACCCAATCTCTTCTTAACTCTCTATCTCAATCCAAGGTTGTCCATCTACAATGTATACCTGGTCACTCTTCCCTCCCAGGTAACGACTTAGCTGACTCTCTAGCCAAAGTTGGTGCCTCTCTCAATCCCTCCAGTATATCAGTACCCCTCACACCCCTTATCTCCTCCCAACGACTATTCCTCTACACCAGTTGGAGACCCAGTGTCCAATCTGGTTTCTTTCAACATCAAATCCCTACAGTATTTCCCGAGGAGCTTACTCTCCCTCGCTCCGCTCGCTGTGCTCTCTCCTGTTTACGCTGCAACGGGCACAGCACTCTCCTCAACTCTTATCTCCACAAGGTTGGTCGAGCCGAGACTCCTTCTTGCAGCAACTGTGGTTCTGAACCACAGGATCTCTCACATCTCGTGCTCGACTGCCCTGTACTAGACCCTCTGCGTCGGGCCATTTTCGGCCACACCCCTTCTCTTCTGGACCTCTGGTCCCGTCCATGGGGAGTCGCCCGACTATTGGGATTCCGCGGAATTGATCCGCGCCCCCATCCCTAGGAATGGGTTGGGTAAAACCACCACCACCACCATGTCACCAACTGCAGTCAATTGCTTGTCTATGTCAGGTTCACAGAAAATGACATAGTTAAAACTGAACTGCTTATGAGTAAGGAGGTGTCTGGTACAACAAAGGGCAAAGATATTTTTAACATCGTGGATGAATTCTTCAAGAAAAATAATTTAGAATGGTCAAAATTGGTTGGCTGTACAACCGATGGTGCTTCAGCTATGCTTGGGAGAAAATCAGGATTTCAGTCTTACGTAAAAGCTGATTCACCCGAGATCATTTTTACTCACTGTTTCATTCACAGATTTGCACTTTGTGACAAGGTATTACCTCCTGAACTACTTTCATGTTTACAGCAAATCGTAAAGATCGTTAATTTTGTGAAAATCGTCCGTATGTTTCAAATCCATTCTTTGTGTATCCATCCGTTGTATCTGTTGGAACAGGATAACAAGAGAAAATCATTGACATCCAGTCTGACGAGGCAGCTAAAATAAAGGATAAAGAATGCTGTCCTATAAATTTCTGGCTAACGATGTCCTCTACATACCCTACTCTGGCTCAAAAAGCTATTCCTCAGTTGCTAGTATTTCCCAGTACATGGGAATGTGAGCAGGGCTTCTCTGCCATGATAAGTATTAAAAGTAAAAGCAGGAATCGTCTTACTTTGACCTCTGACGACTTCCAATGTGCAGTAAGCACGGTGGCTCCTGGCATAAATCAGCTTGTGCAAAAATAGATGCAATCATCACCTTAAACAATACTGTCATTTTTATTTAAGTTAATATGAATAAATATATTTCTTATTGAACTCAGTGGTACGCAGGTGTAACAAAAAATCGCCAGGTGGTACGCGGTAGCAAAAAGGTTGAGAATCACTGCACTAAAGCAATGCTAATTTTGTACAATTCATTATTATTAAGTCATCTAAGGTATTGTATCACCAATTGGTGCTTTGGAAATCGCACAACAATCAATCAACTTCAACGTATTTGTAATAAATTTATTCGAGCCATGTATGAAATAAAACGGAGAGGCTGTGTAAAAAATGTTATGACACAAGATTAAATTTGATCGGCAAATGACTAAAATTGGTCGACACAGAACTAAATTTGATCGGTAGTGACTAAAATTGATTGGTAGAGTACTAAAGTAGATCGAAAAACACTGTAATTTTTAAGTAACTTATACAACAAATTTTTACTGTTAAGAATAGTTTTCTTTACTCAGTTGATGTACGTTAAACGCTAAATAGATTTTATGCACTTTTGTTTGAAATTTATACCTTCTGAAGATAAGATTTATATTTGCCCTTGCACTAAAACCCTCATACTTTTCAGAATTTCTCAGGTTCATGGATCCATGTAAAATTTGACAAAATAAAACTACATGCTATATTTAAAAAGAGACCCGAGGCAACTGTCTGACTCGCTTCACCAATATCCACTTCTGAGTTTTTATACCAGTGTTGGGAAACCAGTGTAATTTCAAATTCCGTCTAAAAGTGAAATAAATTTTTGGTATTAAGACAATAAAAGGTCTTGACATGAAGAACGAAATGAAGAAGCGTGGTACACTGAGAAACTAGCTTTTTTTTAAATCTACAAAAAGTCAAAAGTTTAATGCGGCCTGCACCTAATTTTTTTAATTTTGAGATGCGGCTCGCGAGGGACACCTATGTTCTTACGTGACTTAATTAGCACAGTTTTGATTTGAGAGCTTGATTATTTTCGATTAAAGTCATTATTTTGCTGGGCCACAAATTTTTATCTCTTATTTCGGTTTTTATTGGTTTTTGTCAAATTATTTATTTATATAATATTTTTAATTTATAATTTGCAAGAAATTTTTAAATTCACAATTGTCTATAAAATATTTTTATTTTACTTGATTAATAAAAATTTGACTAATTTTTTAAATCCTTGTCGAACAACTTTAATTGTTTTTATTAGGATAAAGATATCAGAGGATTTATAATTGATTGAGCAGTAAATACATGGAGCTTCCAGATTTAACTACATTTTTTTATTAAATTGAATGACAATTGAAAAAAAATTTTAGGCCAATGGGTATAACTCAATTTTCTAATTAGTTTTATAAGTTAGTTTTATAAGTTAATTTTCTAATTACTCGTGAAATATAGAAAGCATTTTTAGTTTACTCGCAAACCTGTATTCTGCATAAGCTTTGTCTCCATTCCGATTTTCGAGTTCGACTCGAAGTTCATAAGTGTAAAAATATGTCAAATAATGCAATGTTTCTAACCCTAAAAGTAGTGTGGATTTAATTGGAATGTAATTTTATACACTGTAAGACTTAAAATATATTTTTTTAAACTAATTTTATAAGTGTCTAGATCAGGGATGTCCAACTCGCGGCCCAGCAACGATTTCCAGTTTTCTCGTTATAATGAAGGTTACAAAGAAGAGTTTCGCGAGAGTGCTAAAAGACATTTCGAGCGGAAATCGATAAATAAGAGGAGATTTTAGGAGAATACCTTTTTTTTAGAGAACATCTGAATTTTGAGACAAAATTTAAGAAATCGGAGCAAGATAATATTGATGAAGACTTTTTTTTGGAGAACACCTAAGTTTAGGGACGAAACTTAAGAAATCGGAGCAAGATTCTGCGCAAACAACTTTTTGCGGCCCACCGACTTCAGCTCGATATGAATTTAGCCCAACTTTGAAAAAGGTTGGACATCCCGGGTCTAGATATTTGAAGATTGCTTGAAGTAAAAGATTTTTCTTCCCAAAGCTTTTCATCTGACACTCTTCAGGGGAAATCGTCAGAATGAAGCAGAATTGAAACCGAACTAATTTATAAAGGAAGAAAGTAGAGTTCTCATTGGCTGAAAGAGTCAACCAATGAGAGAAAAGGTTAAGAAATTTTCAAAGAATTTCTTTGAAAATTTCTTAACCTTTTCTCTCATTGGTTGACTCTTTCAGCCAATGAGAACTCTACTTTCTTCCTTTATAAATTAGTTCGGTTTCAATTCTGCTTCATTCTGACGATTTCCCCTGAAGAGTGTCAGATGAAAAGCTTTGGGAAGAAAAATCTTTTACTTCAAGCAATCTTCAAATTCTGTACCACCAAAAGGTCTAGATATTCTTTGTTAAATAAAAATTACTCATCAATAAGCAAAAACGCCGTATTTCCTTTCAATTGTTTTGTATAAGTAGACATACGCTTAAATTATTTTTAAGTTAACAATGCACAAAAATAAATAAAAAGATGCAATATTTTGTACTATATATAAAAATTACGCAAAAATTTATTCACAAATATTTTGTTAATAGATGAAATCACAGATCCATTAGTTTTAACACAATATCATTTACAAAAACATTCTATTTTTTTAAATAAAATATGCAAGTGGACAGTATTGTTATCCTAGTTTAACTGCATATTCATGCATGTAGAGGCTTACCATTTAATTTGTAGTCTTAAAAAATGCAACTTTTAAACTTGACCATGCAAATAACAATTTTTTTACCAAATGTTGATAGATTTATTGATTCTTATAAAATGTTTTCGACTTACCAAGCCAAAATTCTCCGTTTAAATCACCAAATCCTTGTTGGTAATCAACCCAACCTCGAAAGAAATCAACACTTCCGTTTATTCTACGTTGAATTACCTATAAATAATAGAAAGTTTTTATTCTTTTAGTCTTGAATTTCTTGTCACTACAAAAATAAACTTTTTCTACGAAACACATTTGCTTTCAGTTTTATTAAATATTGGTTACAAACTGTTTCCGGCTTGCTTTGCAAATAAGTTGTTTAGTAGAATTGTAGTGAAAGTTATGCAAGATTTTGATTGTCGACCAATAATTCAAATTGAACTAATTTTTTTTCTTTTATTTGTATGATGGAAAGTAAGAAAGCCAATATGGCCAAATTTGACAACTGAAGTCTTAAATAATTAGTTTTTACTAAATACAAGTGATGCGCTAGAAAACTTTAGTCTGCAAATACAAAGAAACCACAGCTTCTAACTATAAGGAATATGTTATTTACAAAATCAAACAAACTTGGCCAAGTCTTGTAAACTTGACTTTCAAGCTTCACGAAACTTTAAAGCACTTTAAAGCGCCAGCATTTGAGAATTATTATTCAACAATTTTGTACTGACTAGCGTTAAAAATAAATTAGCACTCCGATGGCTAATATTAAACTCAATAATTCGTCCTCCAGGCAGGTTAAACAATTGTATCTTACTTTATAAGTAACTTCCAAGCCGTCAACCTGACCCTTAAACAACTTAATTATGTCCACAAAGGCAACAGTAACACAACGGATTCCTAAATATTTGAAGGATTTAACTAGAATATCAACTTTATCGGCAAAACCCACCCAAAAACAATTTAAAATACTAGAACGGACAAGAATTTTTAGAGTAATTATTATACTAGTCTCAGCAGTCCGACAAAGCACTTTATGAGGACACAATAAAATTGTGTGATAAAATAATAAACACGTTATGTAACTTAAAAAATCGAACATTTTTACAGTATTAGAAGACCCCAATCGTTTCTTGAATGCTCTAGACCAGAAGCGAGCAAACTTTCTACTTCGCGGGCCGCATTTACAAGTTGATTTTGAATGTGGGCCGCCCTACAATGATCTTTAAAAAAAGGTATCATTTTCAATCAATGTCCAAAATCTCCTTTTCTGTCCCAAAAACGTAATGATCCCAAATTGTAGACATTTACAGGTATTTGCTATAGGTTTTCGCGGGCCGTACTTTGCTCACCCCTGTGTTAACTAAACGCTGTCTCAATTCATTAAAAGAAGCATTAGGACCTTCTGCAATTGAGTCGGTATGATTTATTGCCAGCATTGTAAATAAGTTGCCGAATGATTTACGTAGGCAATGGGTTTTCAAATCTGTTAAAATATTACACCGCGAAGGCAGAATGACAAATTTTGCAGACTTTGCCGATTTCCTAAGCATGAAGGCGTTGAAAATGAACTCAGCTTATTACAAGGCGATATTTACAACTCCAAAATATCAGTCTTGTGACTGGTTCGGAAAAGGTAGATCCTTTAACGATGTGACGCCCAGTCTTCAGAAACTTTCAAGAAAGGCTGAGTTTGCCAGGTCACGATCAAAGAAAGTTTCAGAATGTGTGTGCTACGGAAAGAAACATTACTTGCATGTTTGTGAAGAATTCTGTCGTAAAACTTTTGCTGATAAGAAACGCTTTGTGTGTACTAAGCGACTATGTTTTCGTTGCCTGAAAGGCGGGCATATGATAAAGGAGTGTCGTAGCTCGAAACTTACGCCGAGTCGTCATGTAGCAACACTGACCACCAACCTCTTGTCGAGAATCCGGCACCAGTTAGTAGTGCCACAAGTCGGGATTTTGATGTGCACGTTGATAAAACGTCAAGTACATGTACTTGTCTTAATATATATCCGGTTCGTGTGCGCCATGGTGGTAAAGAAATATTGACAAACGCGAGACTCGATCCGGGTTCATCAATAACATTTTGTGAGCCAGTTTTGGTTAAAACGGTTGGATTGAGAGGTAAAGGGTCCATGTGCAGCCAGAGCGTCTTAAGTCAAAATGTTATTCTATGTCTGTCAAGCCATTAGCTGCTGAGCGCGAGTTTGAACTTGGTAACGTGGTTGTAGTAAAGCAAATACCTGTTACTGCTTCATGCAGGAATGTCCGAAATGATCTCAAAAGATTTGATCACTTGAAGGATGTAACGTTACCTGAAATACCTAATGCAACTGTTACGTTGTTAATTGGTAATGACAATTACCTGGCACAATTTCCGTTAGAAGTGCGAGGGAACTGTGGTTTAAACACCAGCCCATGTGTAATAAAGACTCCTGTGGAATTGATTCTGGAGGGGCCGAGACCTTTTACTGGTGTAACACTTGCGAAAAGTAGTTGCAGTTTCTTGCTGCGCCATGGTCAACTTCCAGATAATATGAAAGATGTATGTGATACAATAGGTATGGAAGATGGAGATATCATTCCTCGAAATAAAAATCTCGGTATTTGGAATATAGACAATTTAATGTTGTGGCTGAGGGCAAAAACCGAAGTCCTGGAGTTTGGATTGAGGTATTCATTAGAAGACGTTGTGTCTTATGAGCTCATGAATAAAGCAATCAAGTTTGTTGATGCCCTTTTTCAGCTTCTACTGTTATGGCGTAATAATGGAGTGACTTTGCCGGATAGTCTGCTCATGGCAAAACGTAGGTTGGAAGCGGTTTGGATCGCCATCCAGTTCTAAAAGGTTTGTATGTTTCTGAAAAGCAAGCGCTGTTAAAAGAAGGCTACGTCGAAGAGGTGCCGCAAGATGATGAAGAAAAATCCCTACTAACCACAAAAAAGGTTTGGTATGTGCCACATCACCCTGTTTTAAATCCTACTAAACCTGGAAAGATGAGAATAGTATATGACTGTGCCGCACAAAGCCATTATATATTGCTAAATGAGAACTTGATGAAAGGTCCCGATTACGTCAATTTCCTGGAGAGAGTGTTGTTGCGTTTTTGTGCCGGTAAAATTGCGTTAGTGTCAGACATAAAAAAGGTCTTTTACCAAGTTCGTTTTGATCCAGATTACCGAGATGCATTACACTTCCTTTGTTATCCTAATGGGAGGTTTGATCTTGAACTGCTAAAATATCGAATGAAAGTTCATTTGTTTGGCGCAAAATTGTCGCCTAGTTGTGCTGCGTTTGCGTATGTAAGGACGGCGTAATAGTATGGCAAAAACTATCAACCAGATATTTCTACTGTGGAAAGAGAGAATGTTTACGCTGACGATTGTTTGATCAGTGTAGATGATGCAGAAACGGGAAAGCGCTTGGTTAAAGACTTGATTGAGTTGTTGTCTAAAGGCGGTTTCCATCTGACAAAGTGGTTGTCAACTTGTAATTCAATCACGGAGAGTATCGCGGTGGAAGAAAGAGCAAAGAGGAAGAAAGTGATTGATTTAAGTGGAGATGTAAGTAAAAGAGTGCTTTGTATGAAGTGGTTTGTGGGTGATGATTGTTTTACGTACAAGGTGACCTGGCCTGAAATGCCTGCCACTCGTCGAAGCCTTCTTTCCGCTAATAGCTCACTGTTTGACCCTTTAGGTTTGGTAACGCCTGTTGTTCTGGAAGCGCGTTTGGTATTTCGAAGTGTGTGTTTGGGAGGATTGGAATGGGACAATCCTTTTCCCGAAAATGAAGCAGTGAGATGGAAGACCTGAAAGGAGGCGTTAGCCACTTTAAATAAATTTAAAATTGCTTGTTGTCAAGCCGTTTGGATTTTCTTGTGGAATTCAGTTGCATGTGTTTGCTGATGCTTTGAGCTACGCTAGAGGCTGCGTGTGCTACCTTCGGTCGGAAAGAACCGATGGAGACGTGATATGCTGCGTACTGGCAGGAAAATCTCTGCTTGCTGCAAGAGCAAGCAGAGATCAATACTTGCCCAGCCAGCAAAGCACTCATCATGCGGACTGTTATTATCGTAACTCCAATCAATGTGGCGACAGTTGAAATCACCGGCATAAAGACAGGGTTGAGGAAAAAGAGGAAGATGTAGGAATCGCAGTGGCGTTAACCCTTAGATGCAGAAACCTTTAAACCCTCACCAATGCAGAAACCGGGCCTCCGAGGCCCACCTGTTTTAAAGTAGTATGTTTTCATTCGAGGTTGTGTTTGTTGGTATGTATAATGGAGCATTTACATACAAAGTACCGTGTTGTAGAAGTGTGTTTCGTGTATTTTGGTTCCAGTGCATAACATTATGTACAAAATTAAAATGAAAATCTAATTTAAAGTTTACTTTAGAGACAAGCACAAGTTAATGAATGACTCATCATTTTACGGACAATTGTTACAAATGATATAACTATAATCCTTACACACATTTTTGTTACATTTCTTGCATACCATAGCACTTTTACGATCTTTTTTTGAAAGGCAATAGTGGCAGCGTTTTTGTTTAGTTACAAGTGTCTCTGAAACAGTCTCTACATTTTCTTCTCTTCTGAACCCGCATCGTTCCATTGCCACAAGTATAGTTGAGTGTAGGTTTGTAGTCACTTTCAGTCGCCTTCTCATTTGTGGAATTACCAATTCCTCAGCGAGATTTCGCAGAAATAATCTTTGCTTGTGGGTCTTTCCTACTTCAAATTCCGAGTTCTGTGTTGAAAAGACAATGAATGCATTTTGTGCAGCAACATCCAGCAAATTGTACCACATCACTACTGGCCATCTCTTTGCCTCCCACTTGCAACTATATGTGTGAATCAGTTGGTCGAAGGTGTCCACCCCTGCTTTGGTACCATTGTAGTATTGTACTGTATTACCTCTGATTTTTATTGAACTGCCTTCATCAATAGCTTTTTTATGATGCATAGTACTCAGCATTATAACCGCCTTTCCTTTCTTTGGTACATAGCTTACCATTGCGGTGTTCCCCTCGAAGTCGAACTCAGTGCTGTATTGTTCGCGACTTTTACTTGCTTTCATTATCGGGGGTATAACCGGTTTATTTTGTCGAAGAGTCCCAACTAACGTTAGGTTTTTGTCCACCAGCGATTCAGTCAATTGCACGCTAGTGAAGAAGTTGTCTGCAGTTACGTTGCGACACTATACTGTAAAGGGGAGCACAGTTCATGTACGATGCTACTTTCTACGTTTCTTTTCATTTCTTCCCTGGTTGTCTACCAGTATAAACACTTCCGTTGAAGCCATAGTTTGTTATCGAATCACATAACCAGAAAACTGTTATGCCGTATTTTCCTGGCTTTGTTGAAATATACAGGAAAAATCTACGTTGTCCCTTGAAAGGCACCAGTTGCTCATCAATAGTAACACATTCATGTGGACTATACCATTTTTTGCAGTTTGAAATAAAAAGATCCCAAATGTATCTAAACGCTGCCATGTGGTCTATTTGCATACGGAATTCTCTTGTTCTTTTATCATCAATTCTCAAAAAGCGCCGGATGTCTTCAAATCTTTCTACAGACATGGTTGCATTGCACATAGGGTTTGAGAAGTCATACCCAAACAACTCACGTGTTGATACGTCCCACTGCTTTTCAGAGCCAGCAAGAAGTACAAGCCCAAAATAAGCTAGAAGTTCTTCCTTGGATACATTGTTCCACCGCTTTCTTCTACTGGTTGCCACTCTCCTTCCTACCAAGTTTGTGCATTTGCACATCTCTTCCACAATCTCTTCTGATAAAAACAGTTCTAACGCACTGAATGAAGATTTAGTTATTACAGTCCGTTTTGGGCCTGGCTGTTCATGCATAATATTATGCCTCAGGGTCCTACTTGAAGGGTATCCGATCTCCAGTATGTGCCATTGCGACCAGTCCCATCAGCAGTATCTGTGTGCGGTTTGTTGTCTTCATCAGAATTGTTATCGCTTGATTCCTCTGAACTCTCCGACAATGAAGGTAAGTTGCTGGCAATTGGCTCAAAATCTTCATCCACTGAACATTCTGATTCTTCATCAAAGCTCAAAACACTCTCTTCAATCATATTTTCTACTTTGTCAAGCGTTAGCTTATCACCTTTTCGCTTGGCCATTTTCACTAGAAACAAACTGCAATACTAACAAGCAAAGATTACTAACGATGTGATTTGAATCCAACTTTTATAGCTACATTCACAACCAACTTTTACTAGCGGCTTGTTTTCTTGGTTGCCGTTGAGAAATTATATTAAAAAATTATAAATTATAAACCAGAGTTTCTATCGAAACTTATAGTTATTTGTCGGACATTCTTGATACTCTCATCATTTAAAATTTGCTACTAGTATCTAAAAGTTATGAGAGAGCCGAATTATTCAAACTGTATTTTTTTTGTTTAAAATTGAAATAACTTTTTTAATTTTAAACAAAAAATAACTTTTTTTAAAATTCAAACTGTAATTTTTTTTGTTAAAAATTAAAATTTGCTGCAAGTATCTAAAAGTTATGAGAGAGAGAGCCGAATTATTCAAATTGTAATTTTTTTTCTTTAAAATTAAAATAACTTTTTTCTAAATTCAAAAACTCTTATTTTCCTTTGTACAGATTTTTTAAGAGCAAATGTAGATTAATGCATAAACAAAGACATTTGATCGTTAAAACATTTACAACATCATTATATGTTTAAAACACAAACAATAGAAGCGAGGCAGTTTTATTGGAGACAAAGATTTTTTAAAAGTATTTTAATGTGCCACATTAAACTTGCATTTTCGCTTTGAAAATAACTAAAATAATTGCGGCGCAAGCATTATCGCAACTTTTTCAAATATTCTGCTGGTAGATTAGTTCTTGAGTATACATCAGCTACTAAAAGTACCCACTATGATTATTGTAAAATTTTCTTCCTTGCCATAAATTAGCTAAAAATTTACTTAAATGTGTTTATTACTACAGCACCAATAAATATTTAGAAAATATAATTTAATTGGAGAATTGGATTTTCTTGAAATTCAAGAATTGCTGGTTACCACTTAAAAAGTTCTTGCGCACCATTAGTGGTACGCGTACAACAGATTAAAAACCACAGATCTAATTCATTCTCACAAGCTGCTTAGAAAACGAGAGGCACCAGACTCCAGTTTCGCTCATATTAGAGTTTTTCAGTGATGCTTATCTCACGGCAAATCGAACCGACTACTTGTAATCTTCTAGGCAGGAGACATCACCATTAGACCACACAAGCCAGACAACAATTCCACTCAAAGCAGCTGTAAGTAGTTTTTGGATTCACAGATCAAGGCGCACTTCATGACCGAGAATAATCCTACAAGTGGTTAAGCAAGTGCTTATTCTCTTAGAACTTGCCAAGCGGATGAAGAATTTCTATTTTATATAGTAAGTAAATTCTCACATTATTTATGGTTGATTATCTGTGGAAATACCTATTATTCATATCTGACAAAATTAACATCAGTAAAAAATAAGGCAATTTAGATTGTAGACAAATAAGGCAATTTAGATTGTAGACAACAATAAAAAATAAGGCAAATTAGATTGTAGCTTGTATACCAATGCATTTCCATTATATCAAAAATGTAATACACTAATTTTATCAGAACTAATAAAATTCGAAATAACTAAATTTATTTATATCTTTTTGAAAAACCACTTATCATATTCATTTGACAACTATTTTATTTTAGCAAAAAACAAATTATTATCCAACCAGATTTGCAAAGGACGATCAATCTATTCCTTTTTTTAAAACCAATAGAATTCAAAATTCTATTAAATACACAAGCCATTTTAATTTGAAACTCTATTCCCCGTGAACTAAGATTATAATGCCTTAATAAATTTAAAAAGAACTATTGGGTTGGTCAAAAAGTTTTTTTGTTTTTTGAATGTCGTCTTTCAAACCTATTAAAGATTATTTAATATTATTATTCTTTAAATCCTATATTCGATACATCGTGCAAGTTGAATTCATTGTGTAATAAGCCTCCGACCAGAGAAGTTTTCACATTTTTGCTTGTATTTCAGCCTTTAAAACATAATATCATATAGAGCACTGTCGACATCTGATGCTTGTTTACTACAAAAAAGAAAAGAAAGCTACAGAAACCTGTAGATAGATGTGCCATGTGTATGGGGAGAATGCTGTTACCGAATAGGTATGGCAGAAATGGTTTGCGCAATTCCGAAAAGGAAATTTTTCACTCAAAAAAGCTCCTCGCTCTCTCCGGCCGAAGGTAATTGGCAGAGAATAAGTGAAAGCCGCAGTCAACCAAGACAATTTACAGACATTCTCAAGATTAAAAAATTGAGCGTAGAAAATGAATTGCAAAAACTCGGTTATGTTTTTAAACGTGAAGTTTGGGTTCCCCATAAACTGACAGAATACAATCTTGCGCAAAGAGTTTCCATTTGCGATTCCTTATTGAAACCATTTGTGATTTTGATGAAAATATGAAAAGTTTCTTGGAAACATTCTTTACCAATAAAGAGTTTAAATTCTTCGAATAAGGAATTAATACTAGAATTACCACCGAGTAGATTTTGACTCAGCATGCTTGTTTAATTTAGCATTCTGACTCTATTATAACATGTAGATTCATGAAATTTTTTGATTTTTTCTTAAATTTATTGCAGTTTTTGAATTTACTTCTATTAACGTTGTAAGTTGTCCGGAAGTGGACCTACGATTTCAAAAAAAATTACTACCCCTTGGATGACCAATGAGTCAATTTCGACTCAAACCCTGCATTGACCGTTTAAAGTTGTTTGTCTTGACATGGAAGCAGACAGTGTTACTAGTTGGTGACGTAGAAGCAGCTCTGCAATGAACGGCAGTAGATAGAAATTACAACCAAGAGTATTTAGATATTTTGTAAAGTAGTCGAAATTCTTCTGCATAAATTTTAATTAAACGTATTGAATAGTATAGTTACAGTGGTTTTAGTGGAGACAGTGATGTTTTATTTTGTACATACGATACGACTTAACAAAATTTTTCAGTCACAGGTTTTTTTTCTAATAAAATATATTAGATATATTATATATTAGATATTAGATAACTAATATATTAGATAACATAAATGAGCATTCTACAGCTGAAAAAGCTTTAGATAAAATTTTTTCTTGGGACACCGATGATGATTGTTCCGATGAAAAAGACGTGTATTTTGCAAACAGCTTAGATTACGGCACTGCTGCTTGCACAAAATCAACTGAATCAGATGCAGAAAGCAGTGACAGTAGTGAGGATGAGCGGAACGATGGAAATGATGACCGTTCTTCTACACAACCTCAAACTATATCTTTGTTACCCAACCACATATCAGAAAAAAATTGTCTTTTGTGGGAACGTTTTTCATCAAGAGTTGCCGGAAAAAGTAACGCACACAACATTTTTACTGTCACTTCCTGTGTTCCAAGAGCAATTGCAAGAAGTATTGTGACCCCATATGATACTTGGAAGCACTTTATTTACGAAAGTATCCTAAGAATTATCGTAAAATATACTAACGAGGAAGCTCAGCGCAGAGGCAACACTTCATTTTTGTTGAACTTGCAGAAATTGGAAGCTTTTATTTGACTTTAATGTGCACAAGAAATCTACGGAAAAGCCCAACCAGTTGCATTTTTATGGAGTAAAAATTATAGCATTCCGATAATTTACAAAACAATGGAACGCAATTCTTTTATCGAAATTTTAAAATTCATGAGATTTGATGATAAGTCAAACAGAATTACGCGAGGACCAAACATGGATAAGTTTGCACCAATAAGAGAAGTCTTTGAAAAGTTTTCCTCACTGTGCCAAAGCAAATGCGTGTGTAAGTTTTTTCTTACTGTAGACGAACAACTTATGCCTTGTAAGTCGCGTTGCCCTTTGATTACAATTATGCCAAAAAAACTTGACAAATACGGGATCAAATTTTGCGTAATTGTTGACGTAAATTCGAAGTATGTCTTTAATATTAATCTTTATCTTCGAGCGCAAGAATTAGATGGACGTGGTAGAATGCCCCTTGCTAAGTCGATTATTATAAAGCTCGCACATCATCTAACGGAAAAGGGATACGACATCACTTGGAAGAACTTCTTTACATCCTTGCCACTATCTGGAAAGCTTGCAAACGAAACGACTTCCTTTGCAGGAACAATAAGGAAAAACCGGAGAGAGTTATCAGAAGAAATGCCAGAGGCAGAAAAGGGAGGTGTAGATTCTAGTCATTTCTTTTCGAATAACGACGCTGGGAGTCTCTTTGTGAAGTATCAAGCAAAAGCAGAGAAAGCAGTATTCTTGCTATCAAGCATGCATCAATCCCCAGATGTGAAACAAACTACACAAACGAAAAAGCCCAATATGGTACTCTTTTACAACAAGAACAAAGTTGGAGTCAATTGCTTTAACCAAATGGCACGTCCATACACTGCAACCCAAAAATGACCTATGAATGATTGGGGAAATATGCTGGACATTGCAGCAATAAACGCTAGGGTACTCTACAAGAATTCAACGCAAAAACAAATTTACCGACGAAAGTTTATTCTCCTTCTTATGAAAAAGCTCACAAATACGAGTAGAATGGAAAAAAGTAGCGCCGACAGTGACACCCCTCAAAGCAGACCAATTAGCTTTACAACTAGAAAGCGTAGGCATTGTCATGGAGCAAATTGCAACAATATGACTGTAACTTTGTGCATGAAATGTAATCGTCCATCTTGTGGAAGTTGCTCAAAAAATAACGCAAGAGTTATGTATGTAACATATAAAAAGTGTTTTTCGTACCGGTAGTGAGTCGCAGTGGTGTTATTTTTAAATAGTGGGACAGTAATTGATATCGCAATATACTTTTTTGATATTATTTATATTTGCAGTGAGCATTGGTAGACAGAAAGTCTGATGGAAACGCATTAGACAGGCTAACCATCACGCTGAGTAGAAATCAATTCAACGTTAAACGCAGGGGCAAAAAATCGTGGTAAACCTACTGTTAAGAATTTATCTAACAGATGGTGAATGGTAATAGATGCATATGGTAGCTATTATATTGATTAAATACATTTTATAAATGCTTATTCAATTTTAATATCCAATTCAAAAAAATAAACTAACTTTTTGGTCAACCCAATATATTGAACTTATATTGAATTTATGAAAATTTATATATTGCTTACGGTATTCAAACTGATTGTTTATGTTCATCTGTTTTTTGATATTTTTGTTTGTCGTTCTTGTAACCTAGTATGTAGAAATAATTTAATTTAAACGTGTTGGTACTTTGACGCGCACACATCTCTTTAGTATACAAAGGGAGACTACTTGACCCGGAAACTTAACAGTCCCTTCGTGGTCTCCCTGTCATTTTTAATCAATGTCATTATAATGCATATGTTTCTTTCCGTGTTATTTATGTTCTTTTTTTTTTGACTTTGACAAATAAAAAGCTTGTCTGTCCGTCCGCTTTACCGCGTTAGCATTCCTTAAACCAGCGTTTCCAAAACTGGGTCCGTAATCCCGGATGGTCCGTGATGATTGCAAAAAAGGTCTGCGACAACATGACAAAATTTGTCAAACATATATACTTAAAAATTAATCCGTACCATAAAATCCAAGACTGATCCAAAGTGGAGACCTTTTTTTTTAGATAACATTTTGTTTTTAAAACAAAAATCATGAAATCGGATATTAATTCAAAGTGAAGACTCGTTTTTTGTAGGAAACACCTTGTTTTGAGTTTTTTTAGGCCAAAAAAAAAAAAAAAAAGATTTACAAATAGGATGCGTGGCCTAAAAAGTTTGGAAAACTCTGCCTTATACTCTTGATAAGCTGGAGTATGAAGCTTTGTCAGTTGACGTTGCTACTGAAATATTTTTTGTTCAAAATCCATGAGTTAAATGCTGCTTTGTCCAGTATATTTGTCCATATAGCAAAAAGTTATCGTTTACTTGCAGTATGAGTTGCATATTTCCTTGCCATTTGGTCGAAAACATCCACACCTATCTTGTTTTGATTGTATAATTGTGTAACCGTGGCTTTCTTCTTTTGTGTTCATCAGTGCTTTGGCTTTTGTAGATTGTAGATAAAAGGTTAACATATTTTTTCTTTGCATTGTTAATTCACAAGCTTATAGTTTTTTGCTAAATTGCAGAAGAACTTGCAGAATTTGTAGAAAAAATTTTTTCTTCCTGCCCTCTGGTTATCTTTCTCGGTAATCCTTTGCTGTTTGCACAAAATTTTCAAACAATTGTCACATTTTTTTGGCTTAGTAAACCACTAAGATGCCTATTAGTAAAAAATATATCTATTGCGATATTGTGTCCTCCATTTCTATCCACGTTACTTGTAAGTCTCATTACAACATCTTTTACAAGAGGTCTGCCATTTCACTTCTTTTTTTCACAGCGGCGAGATATGGCAAGATATTATAAACGTATTTGGAGCTCACTTCAGGTGGTACCCTAAACTTTATTCCAAACTTTTCCAGCTTGTTTGGCATAAAAAGATGATGAAAGAGCATCATTTCTTTATCGGAAACAATTGCTCATCTACTGTCAAACTCCCATCCGGCCTGTAGTTCCTCATCCAATCAGAGACAAATGTTTTCATAGACTTACGAATGTGTATAAACTTATCAGTTATCAACCTTTTACTTCAGTAATTTTTGTAATCAAATCTAATAAATCAATTTATTTCTGCAAAGTCAGCTCTTGACGTAGTTTTTCTCAAGATGGAAGGGTCATACTTTTCAATCTATTAAGCAGTTGCTAGAATGGCTTTTTCTGTAAATTCATCTCGCGTATTGTAGGGCAGCTTTTCCATAGGTAAAAGGAGGTTGGGCACAGTTGTAGTAGCTTCTCTCATAATATGTTAATAGACTTGTCAAACAAACAATTTCCAGCAATCATGAGGGCTACTTTCAGCTTTGCAGTGAACACTAGGATTGACACCTGATCTATGCGATACTATTTTTTAAGGATTGGAATGCACTGTTCTTACACAAAATAACGGGGTCCACGTCTCTCCGTTTCTGGCTGTGTATTGCCCTGAAGAATAAGTTTTCACCATCACTGTTATTATCTGACAAACTTGCAGCATCATCAGCATCATATAAATCTTCATTACTGGACGATTTACTATCACATGTTTGAAGATTTTTGGGCTTATCACTTTCATCAGACTCCTCAGAACCTTCATGAAGCGTATTATTGTCTCTCCCAAAGTGTATCTACAACTAAAGTAATGCAATGACATCTTCATCTAAAAACTAACTGTGTGTATAGTAAATCTGCATATAAAAATGTTTTGTAATTGTATTATAAAGTAAACTTTCTTGCTAGCACGATAACTAAACTGCTCAATGACTATAAGCCATAATAATGCAATGCAACAAATTATTAGGTAAAACCCTCTGTTTATTGAAACTGTTTCTCGCTGAGGGCGATCTTCAGGTGTAAAATCACCTGTGTTTAAGTCTTTCTGTTTGCAGGCTACATTGTATAACGTTTATAGCTTTGTTCTGCTATTCAGTGTATGGAAGTAGAGAAAACCTATTGCTAGCCAAATTCTAATACTGTATGTTGTTATTTTTATTTGACTTTTCTCCTTTTATAAGTCTTTAAGTTATGTGACAACTCTTGCATTGTGCAAAAACTAACTTGTGAAGTTGTTCAGCTGGCCTTCTAGCTACCAAGCAAAATAACAATAGAAAGCACCACTATGACGTAACAAATGTTTGTGAATGAGATAAACAATCAGTCGAAAGAATAAAGCATAAAATGATGTTTTATCATCGAAATCATTTAGGTGTCAATTTCGACACCTCGGCCGTTGGAGGTACAGTATAACCGGTGGTAAAACAAAAATCGAAAAACATTTTATCATAAAAACATGTACTCATACTCTTTCAACTAACTTAGAAAACTAGTGAAAATTTGATATCGTAGCAACTTCATAACTAAAAAAATACAGAATGAAATTTAAAAAAAGATTTCCACACCTTGGCTGTTCTAATTTAAGGAATGGTTTTTTCGAGATAGTTTTGGAGGAGGAGCAACAGCAACATACGCATTCCGTTCTCGCGATGACATCGGTTGGTCTTATCCAACACGATGACATTATTGGAGAAGTTATCATGATTGGCCGAAGATCAAAATTGTCACTTCATTTTCAAACGACATCTTTAGTTTGATAATGTTTGAACGCAAATTCTTTTATTGTGGAAGACGTTTAATATAATATAAATGACTTTTTTTATGAAATCTTGTTCTATTGCGGTTGGACTTTACTGTTTTTTTTTAAACTTTATACGGTAAACAGATTTATTTCTGTAAAACTGAATAGTTTTAAATACTTTTACTATTTATAAAAAAACAATACCAGCCATCTTTTCCGATTAGTTAGCAAGTCACAATAAACTTTAATTATTTTTCCGCCAATTGTTACATTAAAAATTCCACTTATTGTATTTCCAGCTTCAAAAACATCGTCACAGTTTTTTTGTATTCTTAAACCTAAATATAAATAGATAGAAAAAAAAAAATTCTAGCTCTAGTGAAATCATATTATATATCATATTGTCGGCAGCGTGGTTGAGCGGTTAAGGCGCCGTGCTCGTGACCAACACGGTCTCGGTTCAAAACCCATTCGCGCCATTCTGTTGTGTCCTTGGGAAAGACACTTTACGGCACATTCTCCTACTTGGTGGTTCTGGCAAGCAGTGCTAAGTTACAGTCACATCTCTATTAAATAACAAGTGGACAGCAATATCTTGGTATCTCCGAAAGCAGGTCGAGGTAATTGCCTACCTTATGTATTAGCGCCTCCGTCGCTTTCCTTCGAGTCAGGAGGATAAATAAATAAATAAATAAAAATAAATCAATGGGTTGGAAGGAGCCCCCAAACCCTCCGAGAGTACCCCACGGCCCAAACATACGCTTAGGCATAAATCATTTTTATTCATTTAGCACAGTTTTTTACAACCGGTTTGCCGCGGCATCGTATTTTATGCTGAAATACGAACGCGGGAGGAGGGTCGCAAAAAAAGTTAATGTCCGCCCATCGCGCCAAAACAAATTTTAAAACAAGTTATGATTTACTCCACCGTATCATTTTTATTATCAGTATCTTTTTTATTAATCGTCTTAAATCGATAAAAAGCGGCTGAGGCGTTAAACTTTGGGCAACTGTTAAGCAACCACCCCCAGCTGCTTTTGGAAATATTAAGATATTTCTATCCGATAAAAAATTTTCATTTACTTTTTACTTTTTATTTAGAGATAGCACTGAAATTTAGAGCCTCGAATTAGAACAACAAGCACAGAAAATTGTTTTATGCAAGAATAACAAAATAAGTAGCATAGGTTTTGAAGTCTGACCGCATCGATCGCTTTTGCCATCAATACGGCGCTCTTACCTATTAAGCCAGTTGCCGACTAAGGTTTGGGAACCGGGATCCCGGTTTCGGGAATTCCCGGGATTTTGCGATATTTTAGATTTCCCGTTTCCCGGTTTTTTATGACTAAAATTTCCCGGTTTTGTGAGCTTTTTTACGTAATGTCACTACGACAGTCGTGTGATGTGTCTAAAGCAAGATGATCCTGTCTGTTTCGATTGTGACGACACAATGCTTCTTGTCCCATTTTTTAAGCTGTTTCCTGTTGATTATGAGATAAACAGGTTTGAGTCAGTTTATACTGTCATTGCTCTGGAGCAAGTAGTTGAAATTCAGATGCAGTGTATGTAGTTATGGAGCGTGTTAATCAGTCTAAAGTTTGGAAATATTTCACTCGAGATTATAATGATGACAAAGCTAAGTGCATACATTGTTCACAAAATATGTTTTGTAAAGGTGGATCAACTAGTGGTCTTTTTTGTGGGTAGGGTACTATTTGGCGAATTGGTACTTTTTTGGCGTTTTGGCGCGGCCGTTTTGGCGTCAGTTTATTTGAAACCAGCAGGAAGGTTTGAATAAAACAATATAATCAATCACCCTAACCCTAACCTAACTCCTAAACTCTAAACCCTAACCCTTTTCCGGCTAGGCCAAATCGTTTCATTCCGGTTTTTCGTCACTTGAAAATCAAGCATAACCTTAATAGCTCAGAATGCGAAGATCAACATTGTTCTAAGAAAGTAAAAGTTTAGTAGAAATTGATCTTACCGTTTGTAAGTGTTAAGAAAGAAAGTTTGCAAGGTATTGTCTCTCAACTGGCAGCTGTGGATGGTTTTTCTATACATTCTATTACGAAAAGTAAGTTTATTTGTGAGTCGCTTAGTGCCAAAGGCTTACGTCTTCCATTTTGGGACTCTGATATTATGAACTTAATACACTGTGAATACAACGACATTCAAAAACAAATAAAAACTGAAACTGAAATAAAACTTAAAGGAAATTCCTGTTTCAGTGTGACTATTGACGAGTACACTTCAGTTCGTTGCCGAAAATACATGAACATCAACATTCATTGCCAAAACAATGTTATAAACTTGGGCCTAATTAGAATGCGTGATTCATGTGGTGCTGAAAACATTTTTCAGTTGTTGGAAAAACAGTTGGCTCATTTTGGAATTACAAACGTGCAGATATCTATTGTCAGCATTGTTTCTGATGGCGCCTCAGTAATGAAAAAACTTGGTAAAATTTCTCAAACTTGATCACCAACTTTGCTACGCACATGGTGTGCACCTGGCTGTATGTGATGTGTTATACAAAAACAGAAATGTGACTCATATTGCAGGTAAAGATTACGACGATGATTAAGACGAAGAAATGTATGAAGAAGGTTTTGGCATAGTGACCCCACAATAGCATCAAACAAAGTACCAGTTTTCAATCTAGAAATAGAAAATATATTCAAGAAGGTGCGGAAAGTGTTGAAAAAATTTCCAAAAAATCCCGTGAAAAACGAAGTCTTGCAGAAATATGTGCTGTTGGAACAAAACAAAGAGTTGTCACTTGTCCTAGATTGCAAAACTCGCTGGAGTTTCATGTATGAAATGGTTGAAAGGTTTATATTGTCTTATAAAGTGAATATCGAAAGCTTTACTCGATTTGTCGATTGTACATGGCAAATCTACAACTGAGTTTTTGTTTCTCAATGAGCTAAAATGAGCTTTTGAACCAATAAAACTTTCGGTCGAAGCTTTGTGTCGTAAAGATGCAACGCTTTTGACTTCCGAAAGGGTTTTTCAATTTTATTTTGTGAAGTTGGAGAAGAGGAAGTCGAGCCTTGCGAAAGATTTACTTTGTGCCGTAAAAAACCGTGTACAACAAAGACGACAACATGAAATGGTTAATTTGTTACGTTATCTTAAAAATCCAAATTCATCAATTTATAATGAACATTATGCTGATGAAATTCCGTCTTCCAGTAACAGCGAAGAAAGTTTTGTGAAAACTGCTACCACCTTATTTTGCCGTTTCTTTTGCGGAAGTGACAGCAATAAATCAAAATTTCAAGATGAGAACGAAGTAATAGAGCTGGCTAGCAACAATCAGAAAGATAAAAGATTTTTTAAAAGACTTTAGACCCACATTGAGCATTCCACTAACTCCACTCTCACCCAGCAGTTGAAGACAATTGTTGATAATCGACGCCAAGTCAGCCAACTTCAAACCGTAATTAAGCAGGAAATGAAACTATTAGAAGCTACTGAAAAAAGGGCAGGCAAATTGGAGCAGTTGTTCAAAGCTTTATTGAGCATTCCACCAACATTTCACAACATTAGTAGCATTCCACCAACGACAGAAAAGAGCATTTTCTGCTGCTGGATTGTTTTCCACAAAACTACGCTCACGATTAAGTAACAAATCTGTCAATGCACTGTGTTTTTTACGCAGGCTCAGGCATCCAGCCAGCTGAGCTTCGCCGAATGGGAGCGACACTCTCCTTGGCTTACCGTGGATCTCTGGACCCCGATTATATCTTGTATGGTCTCTTAAGTGGGTCCTCAGATACTCGCCAAGTGAAACTAAGATCCAGACACTCGTTTGTGCCAGCTGCGCGGAATCTTTTGAACAACCTTGCCAGACTTGGCATCCGCGCTTCGGAATGGACAAATCACAAATGGAAAACGGAATGCTGTGAAAATGCTTCCAGGCTCCGTGCTTTTGTGCCCTGAGCAGCTTGGGTTAAGCTCAACCGCCTGCGGACTGGTGTTGGGCGATTCCATTCGTCCATGCACAAATGGGGTCTCGCTCCTTCACCAAATTGCGAGTGTGGCGGCTTTGAGCAAACCGCAGACCATGTACTTACAGCGTGCCCTATACATAGGGCACGACAAGGAGCACGAGGTCTGACGGTTTTGTATAACAAAACTCGATGCTGGCTTAATAACACCACTGCCAGCATCTGATTCAGGCAATGCAACAGTCTGGGGTAGTAAAAGGATAAACCCTCGGCCCCAGTCCTGTTTGTGTCTGACCTTGAGTGGATGTCCTTCAAACGATGATGATAATGAAGATGGTTATATAAAAAAAAAATAACTCATAATAGTTACTGCTTTTGCTTTTTTAAGGGTTAGTGTAAGTTACAATTAAAAGTATTATGTATTTGATTTCTTCTTTTTATATACATACCTTTGTTATTCTTTCAGTACTGCGTTTACTCGTATTGTTAAATTTTTGTACATTTGTCTTTTTACCATTCATTTATTTTTTATGCATATAGTTCGTTTATTTTTTATGGCATATAGTTTATAAAACTTCACAATTACAAAGATGCATAAATACAAAGAAGTTAAGATATGGAACAAAATTCCCATTTAAATTCAAAATGCTTCTTACAGTGTTTTTAAATATGAATTTAAAAAGTACTTATTAAAACCTTATATTTAAATAAATATAACCTTCTTATTTAAAATGAAAAAACCCTCTTCTCTGCAACACTTAAATTTTAGAAGTAGTTGTACCTGCAGTTTTTCTCTCTAGGGTGGCTGCTGACTAGAAGACCGAAAGGTCAAATTGCAGTCTCCCTGCGGCTAAATTTTTTTTTTATTCTATTTTAGTGTTTCATTTTCGTTATCTGTGTTAATTTTTCCCGCAAATAAAAGTATGTTGATTGATTGATTGATTGATTGGTTCTATTGCAAAATTATGCGCCCAGTGTAAATTATAACAGACAAGTATTATAATAGTGGTTGCATTTAGGTTTGCTGTTTGTGTATATAAATCCCGGTTAGACACTACCTGAATTCCCGGATTTCTTTTCAGAACCGGGAAATGCCAAACCCTACTGCCGACAAAGTAAGTTTTTAGACTGTAGGTTATCACTGAGAAATTGATCTAAATAACTAAACAAGCCAGTAAGTCAAATTAAGCTTCTAATATTACCCTTGTGGTAACCATAAACACGTGAATAACCTGTTAAATTATATTGTACAATAGTTGAAGAGGTTGTAGATTCAGTCATGCAATTGATTAAACAGAAAAAGGATTGGCGCTGCTCTTAAATAGGAAATGAAGAAAGTTGTATCTTTACATTGCAAAAAGTAAAGGCCAAGGCTACGACAATGCTTTTATCATGATGGATAAAGCGAAACACTTTGCGATAAAAAACTTGCAATATTTATAATGAAAACCTTTTTGCATATCCAGTGCATTGCTTCAGGCATAAATTGACTTTTTTTTTTTTAAACCATACAATTTTGCACCCATTAGCAACATATTTTTAATTTTAACCAAAGCTTGTGACTATAATCAAATAGTAGTGAATGAAAACTCAAAAACTGGAAGAAATGTTATATCGATTCTATTTAGATAAAACAAAAAACATCGTTTAGTTCGATTAGGTTGAGTACAAGTACAGGATGTTGTAAAAGTGTTCAGAGTAATGATGGCAGCTGCTTCAGCATTTTTCACATTAAATTTGGAACAGCTCTGTCGTCAACAATTCAATATTAATCTATCTTACTTTTTGTTATTACATTGACAGTTTGCGAGATGAAAATAATTTACACTTGTCAGTGGAGGGTTACAAAGTAATTAACATTTACGGCAATTGCAATTTCAATATCTGCGAACAGCAGCTGCAGCAAATAACTTTACAATATTTTGTTGAGGATAAAAATTATAGCAAGAAAATGAAGAAGATCAGTGGGAAATGCCTTAGTGCTTGAGTTCAACGCTAGTTTGCGCTTCAGGAGCAAAAAGATAAGATTGATGAAGAAAATCTAATTTGATAAATTGATTTATTGCAGCCATCAATTTTTTAAACAGTTTCAGCAAAGGTTCGCATTTAAATCACAATCTTTAATTTATAACTCCGCATGAAATACTGAAAAAAGTTTTTTTTTAATTCTTTTTTAGATTCTTCAACAAAAAGCTTACATAAAAGCAACCTGGGTAAAAACCTTTGAATCCAGATACAGAATTTTTTAATATATTTCTAAAATGTCTTGAGCATTATGCTCCAAAACAAAAACTTTTAAAAAAATTAAATTGGATTTCAAACCTTGGCTAAGAAAAAGTATTCAAAACCACAACTAAGGTTATTTGAAAAGTTTTAATGTGTAAACAAATTTATTTTGTTTACATAAAACCGGATGTCTGGTTTTAATAAAATTTGCCTCAAGTAGACAAAGATGGAACGAGTTGCGTGCCACAGCAGGAATTTTAAAACGTTTGTCATTATAATTTGCAGCACATTGCTTGTTATCAAGCAAATGTTGCCCTATGGCAGAGTCACAATCTGGGTTATTACGTTTTAGCTTACAAGATCTTCCGGGTTGAGATCGTGTAGGGCGCTTCGCTTGCTGTTGTAGCCATTTAGGAACATGCTGCTTGATTCTATCTTGTAGTCGCTGTGGTGTTCGCCCTACGTACCTACTGTTACAGTGGCACGAGTATTCATAAATAACAGAGCTTTTCAGCGTGGTAGGTAAAACATCTTTGCGGGTTATAGGTAACATGCGCTTGCATGTAAATACCATTCTGGTGGTAACGGAGCATAGTAGTTTTCAATTGCCATTTTAACATTTTTATCAAGACTAATGGAAGCTTTCCCTATCCAAGGAACTCTCAAATACACTGGGCACTGGGCACTTCTCAGGGCCAAATCGTTTAGGCATAGAAAACTGAGCGATTTTTTTGAAGATGTTGCTGTCAATAATCGATTCAGGATAACTATTGTCCAATAGAATGTTCTTGATATTCTTAATTTTTTCGTTTAGTTTAGATTTCGGGCATATCATTAATGCCCAAGGTCATAATAAGGTGTACCAAAGTTGATATAAGGTTTGTTTTTTGTTTATTGGAATTGAAAGATTTCTAACGTAAGTACTGTCTAGTAAAGGTAAGTTTTCTATACACATTAGTTTCAAAACTGGTAACTGTTCGTTCCACGTTAACATCGAGAAACGGTAAACAATTATTTTTCTCTTACTTAAAGGTAAATTTGAAAGAAGGATGGAGACAGTTTAGTTGGTCGAAAAAGTTTTCCGACTCTTCTTCTATGCGAAAAATAGCAAATGTATCATCAACGTACCTAAAATATGTGGAAGATTTTGATGTTAGGGAGAACAGTTTTTCTTCATAAAACCCAACAAAGATGTTAGCTAAGGCTGGGCCTAGCGGTAAACCCAATGCAACCCCGTCAGTATTCATCGACTTGTTTCTCTGTAGCGATGCACCGACAAAGTGTGAATTTCGCTTTACGATGTGAAAGTTGAAGCATAATGGAGCGCAAGCTACCATAATGGAGCAGCACGTGACGCCATTCTATGAAAGCGCGCGCTTGATTGCATTATTATTTCAGGGTCAATCTAATCTGATTTAACCCTCCAGAGCGCGCGTTGGGTCTCACAGACCCAGACGATCCTTTTTTGCGTAAAAAAATTTTTTGTGGCGTAGCATCAATTCAGAACATTCTGTAGCTGATTCATTTCAGCTTTACTTTAATTTCGACCAAAATCATTAATACATGGCAACCGTTTATAAGAGATATTTTAATCTGGGTCTGTCAGACCCAATGCGCGCATTTTTGTTCTAAATGTGTATAGCTATCCCTTGAGATTATTTACGTCTCATCTGTTCATTATCATTTCAGATAATAATATATTATAATTTTAGACAACAGTCTTTACTATTTTTGAAAATAAAATAATCATGGATCCAGTTGAAAAAGAAAACGAAAGAATCCGACAGCTACTGGAGACAATTGTTGTGAGTTCTAATGAAACTGATGATGATAGTGACGCAGGTGAGGAAGACAATTTGGAGGTTAGACGTGAATCTACTGATACTGAACAAGAAATGAGTGACGTAGCTTCTGAGGATGAGTTGGATACAGATGGTTTAGACTACTATACTGGTAAAGATGGTGAGACAGTTTGGAAAAAAAGGAAATTCAGAGCAAATGTTAGAACTCGCGCTCACAACATTATTACGGAACCAACTGGTGTGAAGGGCTCTGCCAAACATGCTAAATCTCCAAAGGATTGTTGGAGCTGTTTTTTTGATGAAAGTATCATGAATATCTTAGTGGAATGCACGAATATATATATAAATAAAAATAAAGCAAGCTGTTCAAGAGATAGAGATGCAAAAAACACTTCAAAAGAAGAAGTGTTCGCTTTGATTGGACTACTTTACCTCGCTGCGGTACACAAGAGTGGAAGACAAAATTTGGAAGATCTGTGGGAGCAAGATGGAACAGGTGTTGATATATTTCATACTACTATGTCATTACGACGATTCAAATTCCTTCTCCAGTGCATCAGGTTCGACGACAAAACGACAAGAAGTGAAAAGCTGAAGAGTGACAAACTAGCCCCAATCAGAGAGATATTTCAAATATTTGTAAATAACTGTCAGAATTCTTATTCTATTTCCGAATATGCCACCGTTGATGAAATGTTAGCTGGTTTTCGAGGAAGATGCAGTTTTCGACAATATATTCCATCTAAACCTGATAAATATGGGATCAAGCTTTTGCTTTAGTGGATGCGCAAACTTTCTTCACAAGTAAGATTGAGGTCTATGTCGGAACGCAACCGGATGGACCCTATAAAGTTAGTAATAGTCCTGGTGATGTTGTTGAACGGGTGTGCAGTGGTATACTCGGAACAGGGAGAAACATAACCTTGGATAACTGGTTTACTAGCTATGATTTATCTAAAAGAATGCTTAGGCATAAAATAACAGTTGTTGGCACTTTCAGGAAAAACAAAAGACAAATTCCTCCTGAATTCCTGAACCTTCGAGGCAGAGAAGAAAAAACAAGTTTGTTTGGCTTTGAGGATAACTGCACTTTAGTCTCTTATATTCCTAAAAAGAAGAAGAATGTTTTGGTACTTTCTACACTTCACAATGATGACAAGATTGACGAGGAGACAGGAGACGCTCGTAAGCCAGAAATAATAACTTTCTACAACGCTACAAAAGGAGGAGTGGACACTGTAGATCAAATGTCATCCCTTTACAATTGTGCTAGAAACACCAGACGATGGCCGATGGTCATATTTTATCGCTTACTAAACATCGCAGGTGTCAATGGGTTTATTATTTATTGCAAAAATGGAAATAAACCAATGCAAAGACGAACATTTCTGAAGAAATTGTGTCTAGAATTAGTTGACGATCACGTCAAGAAAAGATCCAGTATCGTAACCTTGCCAAAGCAACTGCGACAGAAATTGTCCAAAGTAACAAACACAGAAGTACAAAATGAGGCCCCATCAGTTGGCAAACGAGGGCGTTGTCATAAATGCCAGGGTAGAGACAGAAAGACTAAATACTTCTGTACCACGTGCCACAAGTATTTGTGTTTAGAACACGCTAAATTTATTTGCGAACAGTGTCTTTCCGATGATTAATAGCTTGCTTCACAGTATGCAGTTTCTTTTGTGTAATGAATAATTCTTTCCTGTGTTCTTTCATTAATTGTTGAATATTTTGAATGTAAAAGCTTGTTTATAAAGTAATAAATCTTTTAAAATTTAATATTGCTTTATTTTGCCAATCAATAAGTCTATAAATCATGAGAAAACAATATTGGGTCTGTGAGACCCAACGCGCGCATCCATGTAATTTTTTTAGCGCGCGCTCTGCAGGGTTTCAATTCTAGTGTTGGTTTGAGCGCAGAGTTTCCAGGGCAGCGGGCCCAGTCGTTATAGTGAATTGATTAATAAGTGTTGGAATTGCTTTGCGCCAGTGTTGTCAAAGATTGATTGTACAGGGATAGAACTATTTTGCGCGGGTGTTGTCGAAGATTGATTCTACAGCGATAGAATTGTATTGTGCATAGGACCCATTTAAGTATTAGCGCTGAAATCATTTCGCAGTTTGGCAGAGCGTGGGAATAGATTTTCGCCTATGGTGAGTTTGTGAATTTTGTAATACATTCTCTCTGTCTGTCTGCGGAGAGGACTTTTCAAACGAATCAATCCGAATTAAATTGAAGCCAATTGTATAAAAGCTTCAGTCTCGTACCAAACTACTTCTTGAGCCGGAATAAATAAAAAATAGACACAGCTTTATTTCAGAGGAGGTATTCGGGTTACCTTGTTTAACTGGACTTTTAAGATTCCAAAGTAAAGTTTGTGAAAACAAGCGATTGACACATTGATTGTTTATTTTGTTGCACAACACAAAACAATCAAAATGATTACAATATATCATTTTTTGACAAAAACGTTTGAACATTTTTTGATTATTTTATAAACTAAGATCATAATTTTAATACGAAAAACTTTCTTCAAACAAATCTACTTAATTTTTATAAACTATTATTGAGCCTAGTATAATATCATATTTTTATTAAAAAACAATTTTCTTACTTTCAAGTTGTTTCTGAAGCATTTGATTTTGATTTTCCAATTTTGTTAACTTTGAAGAAATATTCAGTTCTTGTCCTAAAATTTTTTCATTTATTCTGATTAACTTTAAAAGTTTGTATCAATCAATCGTTTAACTATAATCTAATTCCACGGTGCATAGTTAAATGATAGTTTATGCTTTTTATTTTATTTCGTTAATTTAGTTTGTGCGTGGATTTTTATACACAATAGCTGCTTCCAGTTTTTGTTTCTTTTCTTGGTTAGATATTTGAAGTGATTTGGTAAACTGCCTTTCCCAAACAATTCTATTTTTCTTATAATGCTTTGATTTCGGCTCAAAACAATCTTCTCAGTGTTTAGCAATTTCCAACATATTTTCTGTCATTTTTTTGTTAAAATTTGAACGAATACAATTATTTTTTTAGATTAACTAAGCTTTTTAAGAAATTGAATTGACGTTCATTAAGACAACAAAGTCGGACAGCTTCTCCAAAAACAATGGCTTGTATACTGATGTAAGATGATGCGATGTGCCATTGAGAAAACATTGGCCTTTGACTGTAGATTTTATGAAATATTTAGTAATAAAAGTATTTTTGGCATTTAGGGTTGTTACATGAAGCATATCTAAAAATTCTAGTTTTTTAAAAACTATAAAAATATGGTTGAAACGGTCGGTTTTATTATTTTGCGCTCAATTATTAAAAAGTTTGATTTAAAACAACATTTTACATGTAAAAATTATGGTATTTACATAGCAAAGTGTAAATTTTACAAAATGCAATACGTAGGACGAACAAAAATTAAATTTGCTACCCGATGGAATAACCACCGCTCATTCTGGAAAAAATTTAACGTTAAGGATAACAATAAACAAGCTGCCCTTCTTAAACATTGTTATAAATTTTATTTCGACGTTCTTAATGCTAAACCTGACATCACTGCATGCTTTATGGTCATATTTGTAGAACAACCGGATAAAACGTTATTGGATTGGTGTGAAAATAAATGGATTTATTATTTAAATTCTAAAATTAATATTAATAAAATTTTTCTGTCTTATACTGTAATTGTGATTAAGCTTTAAATTCGTTTATTTGTTTACTATCGTTTAACTCTATTACGACTGAGGGGGCGAAAAGTGCCCGCGCTGTTAAAATGCAGTATGCTGCTCAAAAACTATTCGCACGAATTTCTTCAAATTTTATGACTTTTCCTGATTTTATTCATCTAAAAGTTGGTGCAATTTTTGAAAAAAACGCTTAAGTAATTTTGGAGTTATTATTAGTTTTTTAACGTATAGTCACTAGTTTTTTATTATTTCATAAAACACGAGAAAAAAGCAGTCAAAAGCGAAAAAAAGGCAAAGTGTAAACTGTTTATCAAAGCAATTGAGACTGAACGGTTCATTAACTATGTTTACTCAAACACTTTCCGAGTCAACAAAACGCTTTCAATCTCATTTTCCAAGGGAAGTTGTTTTTGTTTAAAAAGCCGTGACTGTAAAATTTTTTAACTAATTCGGAAAAAATCCCGAGCTCTTTATTTGGCTTTATCATAAAAGTTTATTATCTTAAAATCAATTATACACTTCAATATCTTTGGTATAATGGCTTTTGGAACGAAAAATTACTAGCATCGAAACTATTCAAACTAAGCGCAAAGAAATATTAAATGAAATAAAACAAGTTTGTAATAGAGATATTGGTTTTTATAAAGTTTTTTGGGACGGACCTGAAAAAAATATCAACCTTAATTCTTTTATTGTAAACTCTAAAACCACGAGAAAGCGAAATATTTCAATCTTATAAACAATGCACCAAAGTTTTTAAATTTCAAAAAATCAAAAGAACAAACAGGCTTTTTACAAATTATGTGATCATACGAAAGGAGGTACAGACATTGTAGACCAAAAAATTACTTTTTATTCGTGTAAAACCAAATTTGAAAATGTACTACAAATGCATTTTTGTATTTGCTTGACACTTCTTGTATAAATGTAGCAAGTGTATTAGCAATAAATGAACACACGGAACTGCGCAAACATAATTTTTGTGAAGTCGGCTTTTGTCTTGTTTTGGAATTATATTTATCTAAGGCAAGGTGTAACCAGTAAAATTCTACAAAAAATAAAGTTGATACTTGGCGAAAATGTTGTGGAACAAGTATTTATATCGCTTTTTTATCGGTATTTTCTCTTCAATCAGAAAAAAACGTCGATGTGAAATGTGTATTGTATATCAGAAATATTAGGTCCCGGAATGAAAAAAAATAAATGGTACTAAAATGGCGCTTCCGATCTTTCGTTCAACCTGGTAAGAGTTTTTAAAATTCACATAAACAAACACAAAAAAAATACAAACAAAATACATCAAGCTGTGCTTGAGTGCAACATCATTCTGTGGTTTTACTGGTGTTTTTGTTTTTTAAACTATAATGTTGAAATTCGAACTATCAATTGAATAATTTCTATCGCAAAAACAGAATGTCGGTGTCATAACCGAATTGCGAGTGTGGCGCCTCTGAGCGAACCGCAGACCATGTACTAACAATGTGCTCCATACATCGGGCACCACATGGAGCACGAGGTCTGACGGTTTTGGATGACGAAACTCGATGCTGGCTTAATAACATCACTGCCAGCATCTGATCCAGGCAGTGCAGCAGTCTGGGGTAGTAAAAGGATAAACCCTCAGCCCCATTCCTGTTTGTGTCTGGCCTGGAGTGGATGCCCTTCAAACAACGACGACGACGACGGTGTCATAAATTTTGAACAAAGTCACACTACTCGTCACAGTTCAAATTTAAGTTAATGCTTGTTCCGTTCCTAAAAATCGCCCACATTATGTATATTCACAATCTCATAAAAAATCTCTTTGATTTCGCTTTGGTACGGCTCAAATAGCCGAAGAAATAACGGTTTTATAAGCAATTTAAATATTTTACATTTAGTTATAAAAAATGGCAACACTGCTTAGTTTCTTGAGTCTTGGAGAAAGATCCAGAACTATCCGCTTGACCTGTTTTGACTATGACGTAATAGTGATTGTTTATGATTTGAGTAAATTTCAGAACGTTCGAGATACTCACGACCGAGTGATATAAATAAGGCTCGCTCGGAAGCATTATTATGATTCGTTGTGGTAAACTAGAATTGGAAAATTGTTAGCTGTATAAATTCATAGTTTTTTGGTCGCAAGTCTTTGGTTGTCTACGTGATTGTGAAGAATTAAGCTACTGAATCTGTATTTGCTGTTGATTTATACTATTCGGGCTCCTAAGTGGATTGGGGCATATTTTTTAATAAAGAAGTTATTGTGGTAGTCTGAGCTGTGGTTTAGCTAGACTATATTTTTGCTGTTACTGGTTCCTAGGGCAGGTCCAGTAAGAAGACTTAAGAATTTTGTCTTGTGGTAGGCAGCCAAGATTGTGTTATTCGGTGAGCCTTCTTGCAGGCATCGAAAGATTATAAGATTAAAAAACGTACTAAGTTACCGAATTAAGTTCTACAAAAATTAAAAGAACTTTTTACCAGCGGAACATAAATTTCAAAAGCTTCTACAAAATTTCAAAACCTCTCCAAATTTCAAAAACTAATTTTGTGGAAGTAACAATGCTAATTAAATTTTTTTGGAAAATTTTAACTTTTTGTAATTCTTACGAAAACCAGGCCTAACTAATTCAACAAACCGTACAACAATTCAAAGTTAGACAATTACGTCAGAAAATTTTAGCAAAATTTTAATAAACAAATATTTTGGTGTCCATTTAAAAAAGCTAATTACAAACAGTTAGGTCATAAAAGAACTAGTACAAAATAGCTAGTGCCACAAAATAGCAAATACCAAAAAAGATTTAAGGCTAGGGTTAGCGTTAGGGTTGGGGTTAGGGTTAGGGTTAGGGTTAGACTAGCCCTAACTCTAACTTCGATTTTTTTACAGTAACTAATGATGACCTTTGTTGGTCGAAATTGATTAATTAGTTTGTTTTGTTTTTTAACTTTTAATTGCTATATTAAATATTCAGCTCATTGAAATTTGACCAATTTTATTAATGAATTTATGTATCGCAATTTGATCAGTTAAATAAAATCGCAATTTAAATTTGCTGGAAAAAAGTAATAGATTTTTGTTAAAAGACGTTTGACATTTTCTCTTGCATCTAATTAAGATTGGATATGACAGTGTTCCTCAAAACAATGATGACAGTATTTTTCAAAGTAATAGAAAATGCTAAAATGTAAACATTGATAAAAGTTTGCTTTTTTTATGTGTTATATTTAAACGTGATCTTCAAAATGATCTTGATCTTCAAGATTTCCGAAATTGGTGGGTGTCAAGATCGACTTAGTTTCAATTTAAAAAAACTGACAAGTCTGCTGTAGTTTATTGAATACATTGAATTAAACTAATCTTTTTCCTGAAGTCAAAATACTTTCTTTTTAGAACACTGTTTTAACTAAGATTTTTTCTATTCAAAATAAATTTTTTTAATTAGAAAATATTTATCTGTTTTTGTTATTTATCATATTTACATTGATTTATTAAATAAATACAAGCAATTGACACATTGATTGTTTATTTTGTTCCACAACAAAAAATCAAAATGACTACAATATTGCATTTTTCACAAAAACTTTTGAACATTTTTTGATTATTTTATAAACTAAGATCATAATTTTAATACGAAAAACTTTCTTCAAACAAATCTATTTAATTTTTATAAACTATTATTGAGCCTAGTATAATATCATATTTTTATTAAAAAACAATTTTCTTACTTTCAAGTTGTTTCTGAAGCATTTGATTTTGATTTTCCAATTTTGTTAACTTTGAAGAAATATTTAGTCCTTGTTCTAAATTTTTTTCATTTATTCTGATTACTTTAAAAGTTTGTATCAATCAATCGTTTAACTATAATCTAATTCCACAGAACATAGTTAAATAATGGTTTATGCGGACGTGTGTATAAGTGTATACATATATAGCCTATATAATTTTTCAAAATACCGCAGCCTTCCTTCGAAAATGGCCACATAAAAAATGACAATTTTAAATAAATTCAAGCTAAAAACAGTTTTGATCTAAAAAAAACTTAGATGAACACAAAAATCTTGGATGAACACAAAAAAGTCCTTACTTGCAACAAAAAGGCGCAAAACCCTTGTGCATGTTTTGTTAAAAGACAAAAATTTTTTGGTCTTCACCTAGTTTTTTATTGAATAGTAAACTCGGTCGTGGCATTCAGTTAAAACTAATTCTGCATTGCAGCCGGCTTCAAAAAAAAAGGTTGGACATTACAGCATTTGCCATGGTTAATACATCTCACAAATCAAATTAAAACAAATTAATTTTTAGGAAAACTTTTACAATAAAAGTTTTAAATTTTCTTTTTGTAATCGTTTTTGTTGTTTGGTAAAATTTGCTTACGCAAACATATATTAAAATCTTAATTATTTTTTACAATTAAACTGTGAATACAAGTTTGGGCGCAACACTTTGCTTTGTGTAGAGGCGTAGAAAAAACGGCTTTAGCCAAAAACATTAAAAGTCAAATAAAAGTTAAACAAATGCCTTGGTTTCTATTCAAACTTCGTTACAAACTTTTAAAGTATCTTAGAACAATGCAGGAGTTTGTAAAAATTTCGGAGCTGAAAACCTTATGAAGAGTACAGTTTTTATACTTTTACGCCGTGGCGCTCTGTAAAACTGGCCTTGACAACGGCGGGCTTTTTTCTCTAGCTGAAGGCTGGTCAAAGATCACTCGCGATAGCAAAAAAGAACAAAAAAACAATGCAAAAAGATAGTACAAAAAAGATAGATCAAAAAAAGAAAATACAGAAAAATAGTTTTTATGTAACAATATAGAACAGCAAAGCGGGTTAGTTTATATGTTAAGTTGAGTTTCAAATGTTTGGCAGCTATTGAATTTACAATAAAATATAAAACGCTCATCACGATCATCCTTAAAATACGACAATTTTAGCTGAACACTGAACGACTTATTACATCTTTATCATAAAAGTATGACATTAAAGTGGACCTTCTTACTTTAGTCTTAAAACTTTTGATGTTTATTTTTTTAGCTTTTAGAACGGCTAATTAGAGCTAAAATTTTTAAAAAAGCCTAGCCCAATAATTAAACGTGTTGCATTTCGATGTTGCCGTTATAGACTTGTCACCTATTTTAAACTGGTCAATCTCTGTAAAAGTCTTAATCTTATTTTTTTGCAAACTTTCTAAAAATAGCAAAGCTTTGACAGTTTTATGACTTTCAACGGATGTTAGAAAAAGCAACCCTTAGGTATGTTTTGAAAAATCGACGTTGGCTCTGCAAGTTAATGTTTTTCATAAACAGATAACAATTTCCCTGACGCAGACTGTTATTTTTTATACACAACAGTGAATTTGGTTACCACTAGGCTTTGTTGTGGATTTGCTGTGATAAAAACTGCCTTTTGATTTTCGTCTACGAAAAATTTATAAACTGTTACTTTTTTGGTCGTGGATCATATTTGCTATTATAGGGAAGCACGCAGCATTTTAAATTTAGTCTTATTTTATTTAGCATTTTATATTAGCATAATTTAGCATTTTGAATTAAAAGATTATATTTTATTTAAAACTATATTGAAAATTTCATTTCATATATTTCACAAGTTCAACATGCTTTCAGTATTTTTAAGTTATTGACTCTTGCAATATTGTATGACTTCAGTTGATTTTTTTAGCAATGAAATCAGGATTAATTTTTAAAAATTTATTTTGGATATACAACAATTTATATTTTTAATTTTCATCCTTGCTTCATAACTGTATGTAGTCACATAAATCATTTTTGCTATCGCGAGCGAGCTTCGACCAGCCTTCAACTAGAAAGAAACGCTCGCTCTTATGGCCTGTTTCACAAATTGCATTTACAGAGTTTTACGTCTATGAATACATGTGCTATGTAAGTAACTCTTTCTTAGAGGATCATATAAGAGATATGGATAAAATCTGTTTAAGTTCTTTTTAACAAAGCAGCTTTTTGAGCAACAATTTTGAATTTCAAGACAGCTTATCAGTTTGTTAGTTATTTGATACATTTTAAAAATTTTGTAGCTCTAAATTACTTTTTAATATACAGGGTGTCCGTAAAGTTACTATACAGTCTTACAAGTTACTATACAGTTTCACTGTATAGTAACTTTACGGACACCCTGTACAATATTTTAAATTTTGCTTTGGGGATTTATTTTTTCTTTACCTAAAAAAATAAGTTTTTTTGGTAAAAAATTGAGATCATTCGCTTAGTCAAATGAAAGCATTTCTACTTCGGTAGGTCGTTGAACAAACACCGGTCGGGACAAATCTGACGCGTTACTGATGCCAAGGTTCGCTTCCGCAATGCGTCATTTCCACTTAAGAGTCAGTGAAGTCTTCAATTTAAGTTTAAAGAAGAACTTTACTTCAAACTTCAAATAATGAATTTTTCTTTTTTTTTTGGTCTTCACTTAACTTTCGGGAACAAATTTCGCGGTTTGACATCAAGTAAACATTTTTTTGAGTAATACGCTTATAATTGAGAACTTTTTACAATCTTAAAAAAAGTTTTTTCTATAAAATAATAGCAAATTGCAGATTAATATTTTATAGAAATTCTGTGGACCTTCAATACATTAATGTGGAACGTAGAAGTCCATGAACACCCAGTTTAGCCCGGCGTTAGACGCTTTGGCGTATGAAGAGAGAATAATAGCGCAAAAGAGAAAAAGAAACATTTCTTGAACATAACATTTTATCGACGGACAAATTAAATTTTACATATTATTTTTTGAGGATGCTATTTACAACGTAAAAAGTTCTTACCTTTAACTATTTTTTGAAGCAAATCATTTTGCATTTTCTTGTTCGTTAATTCTAATAAAACGAAAAAAACTATTAAATGAACATCTAATTTTAGCCAAATCGTTTGAATGAAATATCTGTGAAATGGGGAATTTTGAAATAAAATCAATCTTTTTCCTTAACTAAAAAATTTTTTTTGGAAAAATTGCTTTAAATGTTTTGTATCTACTAAAAATAAACTTTTATCACAGATATTAGCTTATGATTTTCACTATAAGGAAACTAATACATCACCATAGATACTTGTGAGATCATTTTACCTTGATTTGAGACTTCTTCAAAACGCAGTAACTGTCAAAAAAATTTGATTTACCTAATTTTAAATAAAAAACCGGTTCAATTAAAACGAAATATAGCTCTTAATACGTTGTTTTAATCGTAATCAAAATCAAGTTTCTTAAAACTTAATTTAAATTTTATAAACTTTTTCGTTAACTTTTTGACTTTTTTAGAATACATTTTTTATATTATTAAAAAAGTACACAATAAAAGAAAAATATTAAAATAAAATTATTACTTTATATTAATGTCTATTAAATGTTCATGCAAAAGCAGAAAATTTACGTATATCAAAACTCTTAAAAATTATAGTATGCTTCAGAGCTGAAGTGCTGTATGAAAAATTGCGATATGGTTTTAAAATTGCCAAAGTTGCAACCAATTTTACCATTTTCATAGCCAAATTTCAACACAAAAAGCAATTGCTTTCCCGCGACCTGGGTCGTAAGTAAATCTGTTCTTCTTGTTCTGCATGACAAATCAAAAATAAAACTGCCAAAACAGAAAATTATCTTCCTGTGAGTTAGTGAAACTAAGAAATTCAAAAATGAGACCGGATAATTTTTCAGAGATCAAAATGGCAAAATTTTATACAAAATAAAATATATTTTTGATAATTCCAAAAACTGTAAATTTTGTATTTGTTAAAAAAATGCACGGTTACATTTCAATAAATAAACATCTTTTACGTTTTCAAAAAAAGCTTAATTCTGTGTAGTCGCATCATTAACGCATTCCGTTCTAGAAATTTGTTCAACTGAAACAGAAGAAAGCCCAAACAAAAAGTCATGTTGGTTAAAAAATTTAAAAAAAAACAAAACCCAAGAGCGGTATATTCACCAAATTTTTTTCAAAACTCAAAAATGTTTAAAGATAAAGCCATCGTTGAGACTTCTTTCAAATAATTGATTGGCTCGTTTTTCGATGTTGGCGTGTTCCACTTGGTTATTTTTTGTTTAAATTAGAAAGAATTTGCTGTGTTCGTGTTTTTAATAAAAATAGAAATAATGACCAATTATGCAACTAACAAATTTTCTTTCGGTATTAAACCCTTTTTATAACTCTTAAGCTTTGGGTAGATTTTTCGGAGTCGTTCTTTGGACATCAAGCTCGTTTGCTACTTTGATATACGAGTTATTAACAATTTTAAGCAATTTTGTATTTTGTTTCAAGCGATTAGCTTTAACGATAAATTTTTTGTTGAAGTTGATTTTTTTGTTACTTTGCCATGACAGCAATCATGAAATGAAGCACCAAAAAGCGCAACTCCGGTTTGAACCGTAAACTGGGAAAGCTTTTTTAGCGTTTAATATAACTGTACTTTGTTTTTTGCATTTAAATTTTAATAAATTTGAATCATCTTTCAATGGTTAGTTGAAATAAGCTTCGAATTTTGTCTTTTGCGTTCCTGAAGCGAGATTTTGCGTAGAGGGCATTCTATTAATTTGATAATCAGATTTTGTTTAGGATCTAACGCGCATAAAACTGTAATTAACTATTGAAATAAGAGGGACTTAAATTTTAAAATTTTGGAAATTGAAAATGAGGCTATGAAAATTTTAGGGTATGATAGTAAAAATTAAAAATAAAATCACTCTCTTTACTTTATTCGCAAAAACCCCCATGTATACCCTCCTCAAAGTTTATTCTACCGCTTTATTCAAAGTATCGTTAATATTTTAATGTACTGTAGTTGTCTATATAAAAAATAATTTGGAACCAATTTTTACATTATATACAAGTGCATTTACTTTTTGATATAGGTTTGATGCACCCAAAATCCAAACCAGGGCGGCAATACATCGAAAATTGAAAAATCAAGAAATAGCTTTAGAAAAGCTTTAATATAAAGAAGCTTGTTAAAAATACTTTTGTGGCTTTGTCACACTTCATTTTTATCATTAATTATAACTTTATAAACCTACAGTTAATTTTCAGCTTTTGCAGTAAATTTCAAGCTAGCCTATTAATTATGATGTCATTTTCTTCATTGACATGTACTGATTGCTTAATCGGTAAGCCACTTCCTACTATAATTTATGTCTGCAAGTTGTTCTTAAAAAAAATTGCGAAGAGTCGTTTGACGGTATAATTCAAAGCGCATTGACTAATTAAAGGTTTTTAAGCCATTTGGAAAGAAGAATGCGGCAGTGATGACGTAATCCTAACTACGAGGGTCAGTCAATAAGTAATGAGACTTTTTTAATAACTCAAGTTTGCAATGACTGGTAATCAAAAAATGTTTTTTTATTTTTCAACATAGTCTCCCTCCTTTGCAACACACTTGTTCCATCTTGATATTAGATTGTCTATTCCTTTGGCATAGAATTCCGTGGACTGGGTCCTTAGCCAGTTGCTCACAGCAGCCTTCACTTCTTCATCAGTCTGGAAGTAAATTCCCCTCATACTCTCTTTGAGTGGGCCGAAGAGGTGAAAATCAGATGGTGCAAGGTCTGGGCTGTAGGGTAGGTGTGTTAGAAGTTTCCAGCCTAAATCTTCAATTTTGGCTAGGGTTCTTGCTGCTGTGTGGGGCCTTGCATTATCCTGAAGGAGAATCACACCTCTTGATTGAAGTCCTCTCCGTTTGTTCTTAATGTCTTTTTTCACTTGAGTTAGCAGCTCACAGTAGTTCTCTGAGTTCACAGTATTGCCCCTTTCCAAGAAACTGATAGTGATCGGCCCATTTCTGTCCCAGAACACAGTGAGCATGACTTTCCTTAAACTTTTCTGAGATTTGAATTTTTTCTTCACTGGGGAAGAAACATGCTTCCACTCCATTGATCGTCGTTTCGATTCAGGTTCATAATGAAAGACCCAGGTCTCATCAGTTGTCACTATTCTCGATAGAAATACATCTCCCTCCTTTCTGTATCTGCGTAGTGATGCTCTGGAAGCCATCAGGCGCTGCATTTTGTGATCATCCGTTAACATCTTTGGAACCCAGCGACAGCTGACTTTTGAAAAACGCAGCTTCTCACGCACAATTGCGTACACTGTGCCATGGGAGATGTCCAAGTTTGTAGCAATTTCATCTAAAGTGACCCTTCTATCAGATTTGATCAGGTCTTCAACTGCCTGTACTGCTTCTGGGGTAGAGACATCCACAGGTCTTCCACTTCTCAGATCATCAGTAATGCTTTCGCGTCCATCTTTGAATGCCTGCACCCATTTGTAGAAGTTTGCTCTAGACATACAGGAAGGACCATATTGTCTTTGCATTCTAGACAGAATCTCACATGATTTTACACTCTCTGCCAACAGAAATCTGATGACTCCTCTTTGTTCCAAGCATGAGCTGTTTCCTAGCCTAGTAGTCATTTCAATTTATCGTCACACCTACAGTAATCTGAAAATAAACAAGTTTTGTTGTAAATAAGATGACAACTCCATTCATAATCATCACATAAAATTTCAGTTGCATAACTCCAAGAACACCAAAGTAATTGAGAAAGTCTCATTACTTATTGACTGACCCTCGTATATTTTACTATTTTGAAGCATATTCCATTTTTAAGTTATTTAACCAGTTTTCTGCTTTTTGTATAATTTTTTGTGATGTCATGAACGCTTTAACTTACATAATACGTAATTAGAAGTTCATGTTTGTTCCAGTATATTTGCTTTTTTACCTGGAAACATTTGCTGTTTTATGTACAAGGGTTTATAGCTTGCAGTTTCTTTTTTATTTATTTCATTAGTAAGTCTAGTAAATGTGTCAAATTGCTTTGTGTTACTGGTGTCTTTGGGCTGTTTTTCATTTGTTTAAGAGTCAATGTCGACGCTTTGAAAGCTAATTCTATAATAAGATAGAAGTGCTCGGATGAACTATTAAGTTAGATATTAGTCGTCTGGTAGCTAACTATACTTAGAGTATACCCAGAACTGTTCTCATCAAAGTTTCCAAACCAGCAAAAGTTATAAGCAATAAAGAAATAAAACAAAAACGTCCGTTGGTCATTTTCTACAATTCCAGACAAAATAATTTTAAAGCAGGTGAAGAAATATTAGACATCTTTTGCTAATCACGTATAATCAGCTGATTGTATAGCAATTGCATTTCTGGGATCTATCTAAAACACCACTTGATCGAAATGCATTGTACTTAACTACAGCTCAATTAGGTCAATTTTAGTCAGTGCACCCACTGCACAAAACATAGTCAAGTAATCAATTTATCTCAAAGATAAAACAGTATACACCATATTGAGAACAATGTATGACATCGTGTTTTAATGTGCTCATAAAATTAGAACAATTTGAATATTTTTAATAAAAACAATGACTGCACAGTAATAGGACCATTAAACCTTTCTATTTTTGAACAATTGCTAAATTTTTTACAAAAATAAAGAAATCTTTTCGTTGTACTGGTAGTTAAGGATTTATGAGTAAATTTAGAAATAAGTCTAAGCAATCAATATACATTATTAGCGTAAAGTAGCCTCATAGCTTGTAATTGTATTTACCAAAAAGTTTGAGTAAATTTTAATAGGACCAGTTATTGTTCCAATGTCAGAGCAAGTCAATAGAAATGAAGTCATTATAAGCTCAATAACCTCAAATTTTTGGGCTTCAGCATCTGTCAATTGTTAAAAAAGTTTTCAAAATCGTTTTTATTATTGGCACAGCAATTGCATTGATAAAATGCAAAGCACAGATATTTTTTTAACAAAGCAAAATTGTTGCAATTATTGTTCATTAGCAGTGCTGGTAAATTTCAGTTTCTACCAATCATAACATTAGCACTTTAAGGCTAAAAAAAAGTAATTATTGTATCAATTTATAAATAAGTTTATTTTGATGATATGTATTATTTAAAAGTGTTATCTTGTTTTTAATGAAATAAAATTGCTATAAATCAAAATTTGTTGTTTCTTCATGCTTAACGCCCCCATTAGAATTTACTACACCCATTCTTTGGAAGTTTTTTTAAAAAAAACATTTTTAGTGTAAACATGTTTATTTATTAATATATTGATACCATATTTTTTTTAGGGCCTTATAAAAATTTAAACTTTAAGCCTGCCCCTAATTAAAACTGCGTAAATTTGTCCATACTGCAGTAATCAATGGAATTGTCAATACTGCTTAAAAATTTTAATTAAATATTTGAATTAAATAGGCTATTTGATGAGCAAAAAGATTTTCGAGAATATAAAGAGTTGACTAAATGAGGAAATCAACAAAATTAAACAATAATAAATTTAACAAATTTTATATTAATTTTTAAAAAGTTTAGGTGCTTTTGAACTGTACGGAATCGGCAAATTAACTCAATGTTTTAGCACCAGCCAGCTGAGCTTTGCCGTACTCTGAGGTATCCAGCCAGCTGAGCTTCGCCGACAAATTTTATATTAATTTTTAAAAACTTTAGGTGCTTTTGGCGTGTACGGAATCGGGAAAATAACTCAGTGTGACCTAAAATAACTTTAGCACCAGCCAGCTGAGCTTCGTCGACTGGGAGCGACACTCTCGTTGGCTCACCGTAGATCTCTGGACCCCGATCATAGTGAGGACCCACTTAAAAGACCTTGTATGTTCTTTTAAGTGGGTCCTCAGATACTCGCCAAATGAAACTAAGATCCAGACGCCCGTTTGTGCCAGCTGCGCGGAATCTTTTGGACAACCTTTCCGGACTTGGCATCCGCGCCTCTGAATGGACAAATCACAAATGGAAAACGGAGTACTGTGAAAATGCTTCCAGACTCCGTGCTTTTGTGCCCGGGACCGGTGCCAGGCCTGTTGGAATGGGCTTATTCCGAGCAGCTTAGGTTAAGCTCAATCGCCTGCGGACTGGTGTTGGGTGATTCCATTCATCCATACACAAATGGGGTCTCGTTCCTTTACCGAATTGCGAGTGTGGCACCTCTGAGCAAACCGCAGACCATGTACTAACAGCGTGCCCTATACATCGGGCACCACATGGAGCACGAGGTCTGACGGTTTTGGACGACAAAACTTGATGCTGGCTTAATAACACCACTGCCAGCATCTGATCAAGCAGTGCAGCAGTCTGGGGTAGTAAAAGGATAAACCCTCGGCCCCAGTCCTGCTTGTGTCTAACCTGGAGTGGATACCCTTCAAACGAAGATGACAAATTCAGTGTGATATCATTCTAACGTACAAGCAGAAGAACGTGTGTTGAATGCCTAGTTTGCCTAAGTGATATCTGTTGTTTCCATGGTTAAGGCAATTCACGACAAAATTTTCATTGAAGTCACGCTGCTTACTTATAATGGCATCTCTGCTTAGAGCGGAAAACAGCTTGCGAGCCAAAATGGCCTTGCAAAGAAGATAGCTGGTTCCATTTTAAAATAATAGTCGTGTAGAGGAGTATCCACTCTGGTTTAAATACACATAGAACAAGAGCTGATGGTTTATTTTTTTAGTACTTCAATATGCTGTCAGCAATGTACGAAGCCTGTTTTTCGTCGGCAGCATGATCGAGTGTTTAGAGCGCAGGGATTGTGATCGACATGGTCTTGTTTTTAAAACTTATTCACGCCATTTGTTGTGTCCTTGAAAAAAACTTTACGGCACTTTTTCCTGCTTAGTAGTCTTGCCAAGCAGTTCTACATTTCAGTTATATATATATTTCAGCTATATTTCTATTTAATTTCAAGCGAACAACAATACCCTAGTTTCTTCGGAAGCAGGTTGGGGTAATTGCTTATTCTATATCTCAGTGCCTCAGTTACTTTTATGCATGACAGAAGGATAAATAGGAAGATTGAATAAAATAAAAAACAGACAGTCAGACTTCGTGCACCGTTTAATGGCTTATGCAAAGGCAAGGATATTATCCGAACTGAACAAAAAATAGAAATGTGTAATTACCTGGTTTTATTTGGAAAAGCTTTTGCAAACAACCAAGATAATCCATAAGTAAAGTGTCTAGGCTAACCTTAATGTAGAACAATTCCCAAGTGTTTTGTCATTTTTAAAACTATAACGGCGTCGAAATAGTAAAATAAACATATCACATCGGGTTTCTTTATCTTTTTCGTTTGATCTGGGTAGTGCAGCAGCTTGGCTAGTAAAAAAATAAACCTTTTACTATAGTCGTGTTTTGTCTGACCCAGAGTGGATACTCTTGTCTACGATGACGATTATTAGTTATGCCATTAATTTAGTATGGCTAAGTACTTTTGTTTAGCCATTCTTTATTATTGGCTATAACCTCACTTGAACAACTAAACGAGAGCTAGTATAACTTAGTGCAAAACATTTATGCTCTTGATCTTTTTTAACTTTGTAAAGTCATAGCAACCTTGACTGAAATTAATAAATTTCCACAAAATATAAAATGTATTTCTAATTTGGAATTTTTTTAAAAATATATAAAATCAGGGATGGAAACCTGCAGCCTATAATGTCATAAAAGACAGCCTTCTGGTGCTTATTTAAAAAATGCTTAAAAATAAAAATATTATATAAAATAAAAAATAATAATTTTGAAATCACAAAGCTTAGAAAAGAATATTCGAACATTCTAAGCTAGCATTGTAAAAGCCTAACCATTTGTGTAAGTTTTACAATATCAATCATTCAAAAGTGTGCTGGTTATCACAAAGTCAATTTTTAATGCAAACTTTTTTTTTGTATGGAAAAATAACTAAATTTTAATCCAAAAAGGATGAAAACTTTTGAATTGTCAAATGCTAATTTCCTTGCAGATGTCGCCTTTTTTGTGATATTTTGTCAAAGCCAAGTGAATTATAAACATTTTCTGCGGGTAAAAATAAATCCATTTACTTGAATATATGTGCCAAAAAGTCTGGAATTTAGGAAAAAGTTCTCTTTTTTTTAATCAATACTTGAGGGGGTAAAGCTTTCAAATATCATTTTCTGAGTAAAACAAGATAACAAATAAAATAAAAATATTCTTGGAAATCTTCTGAAAGATAGCCTATCAAAGTAGTTCCATTAATTAGGTGTCACAGACTTTGTCTGGGAATCCTAAAGGACCGGTTTAGCTAGGTAATCCGAATACCTGCGCTGAAACAAAGCTGTGTCTAATTTTATTTTATTCCGGCTCTAGAAGTAGTCTTGCTTTGAGCCTGAAGTTTTTTTATACAGTTGGTTTAAACGAAAGCTCGGATTGGTTCATTGAAGACTCTCCTTCACAAATAAACAGAGACCACTGCCTCTAATTAAAACGAATGTATTATAAAATTTACGACTCACGACTGACGAAAATTCTCTTTCGTGCTTTGCCAAACTGCAAAGCGAAAATCGGCGCTGGGACTTAATTCGATCACCACAAATGATTCTACCTTCGTAGAACAAAACTCCAAACACTGGCGTAAAACAAATTCAACACTTATCACTATAATACGATCAAAGAATCCTTCGCACGCGCTCTATGCCCAAAACCAATGTTCAACTCTTTTCTCTCGTCGTCGCCTCTGCGTATATCGTCTCGCTTCGCAAGCATTTATATAACAAAAGGTCACGAGACGTAAATTGCTGGAATCGTCTCGAACGCTTCATCAGGTGCGTTAAAATTTGAACGGATTTTCCACGGTAAGCCAGAACACTTAACTCGGTCATGGGTTACAGACAAAGCGCATTACGTCACCGGCGAAAAGATAAAAGAAAGTTACATTCAGCAGTCGCGAGTAAATAAATAAAAATACAATACGAAAGCGATTATCTCTCGCCCAACCGATTTCTATGCTACAGCAAAACTGTGAATTATTATAAGGCGGAAATTAAGTTATATCGCCATGATAAAAATTATTAGGAATGAAGTGTGACATCAGGGAATGAACCTGGTTTATCAGGGAATAAGATAAAATGTAACTACAATCTATTTAATCAGTTTGTAAAATGGCATTGCAATCCTCAAATACCCGGTAGGGGTTTTTCGTTCAGAAATTTTATCAAAGGCATCCGAAAAAAGCAGATTTTTTGGATTAAAAGCAGGGAGTCGAACCGTTTGATTTTACCGGTTCAGGTTCGGTTCAGGTTCAACAGCTATTTCAAATTTCGGTTCAGTTCCGGTTAGGGTTCAGATCAATTGAAACGCTCCGGTTTAGGTTCGCTCCTGTAAAAATTACTTCAAAACCGGTTTATAAAGTTCCGGTTCGGATATGCAGCATCATTAGGAAAATATTAAGATAATTAAAAAAATATTGTAATATTCTCTAAATATAGCGTTCTCCAAAAAAAAAAAAAGGGTCTTCACACCGCATGCGGCTCGTGGGCCCGTAGTTGGACCACACTGTGCTAAGTGGTACGGGTGACGTCACGGAGCGAACTGGTTTTTTCAACTGATTCGGGTTCGGTTAAGGTTTACGATTATTTAAATTATTCGGTTCAGTTTCAGTTCGCTCTTTTTGATTTTTAAAATTACGGCTCGGGTTCGGTTAAGGTTCGGAAAAAATGGTGTAAAACCGGTTTATAAAACTCCGGTTCGGGTTCGGTTCGACTCCCTGATTGAAAGACAATTCTGAACAAACGCAAACCATCCTGACTGTTCTGAACAAAAATAACAAACAGCCAAAAAAAGAAAACATTGTTACAACCTGAAAGCAGGGCTGGAGAGCCAGACTAATTTAAGTTATGCTCCGGCTCCGGCTCCTGAGGCAATTATTTTTAACTGCGGCTCCTTCTCCAACTCTGGAGTCAATGCTTGACTTTAGCTTCGCTCCGGATCCGGCTCCAACTTAACAATACATATATAAATATTGGCCAATAGAGGATAGCTAGATGATATATCAATCATCAAAAATTTACTTACTTGCACTTTGCTACAACTTTAAGATCAATTATAGAGGGTTTCCATAAATTATCGTTACAATTTTCAAAGTTTGTCAAAATTTTATATTTTGTGATATTTTTATTTGATTTTTTTATACTGAAGGAAAATGCTTCAAGGTTTTTTTTCTTAACAAGTACTTGTGGAAATAATTAGGTTAAAACTTCAATTTATTCAGTGATTAAGCAGATTGTTTTTGAATTTAGTAGCGAAAGTAGAGTTAATGAAAATGAGCACTTCACACGAAAAAGCCCAGTGTGTTTCCTGTTTTATAGAGACAATGTCAGACATCGCAGCACAGCGAAACTTTAGACGCAAGTATGGAAGAAAGCCACCTGCGCAACCTACCATTCGTGCATGGCATAAAAAAATTATGGAGACTGGTAGTGTGCTACTGAAAAAGGGAGCTGGCCGACCTCAAATATCAGAAGAAGAAATTGAATCTGTGCAAGTGCATATACCAGAAGCCCTAGAAAGTCTATTCGCGGGGCTTCTACGCAGTTACAGATTCCACGCTGCACTATTCACAAAGTTTTGCATAGAAACTTGCGATTTTACGCATATAAAGTGAGGTTACTGCAAGCCCTTAAGCCAGAAGATAAGCCGTGACGAAAAGAATGTATAGTGACGATAATGGACAGGTTAGATTTAGACCTAATTATTGTCAAATTTGTTTATCACAATTTGAAAAATATAATTTTTAACAGGAAAAAGAAGCTGAAAGGTAAAAATATATTCATAACTGAATCTCTGACATCCAAAAGAAGGTCTTGCATGAAAAAATTAGGTATTTTAAGAAAATCCAAACTGGTTTATTTTTATTGGTCTTCTGATGGAAAAAATTATTATACTCTTACCGAAAATCCAGCAAGAAAAATAGAACTTAATCACAACAATCCAGGTAAATTTTTTGAAAACATTCAACAATAAGTAAGTAAGTTAATTTTTTCCAAGCATCTATGTCTGTTTTTTTTTTTAAATTTCCCATAGTACTAGGCCTACCTCTTAGGTGTTCGTTTTTTCTTTCCTGACTTTGAAATTGGACTTGCTATTGCTAGTATTGCTACATCCTTGCTTTTTTAGTGTTTACATCTTTTTTTAAGTGTCTTATTTTGTTTTTGTTTTTATGATTTTTGATCAACCAGAACTTGATTGCAACTTATCAACAATATCTCTCACATTGGAGACTCCAAACTCTACAGCCCTTTAGAATATACTAATATTTTAAAAGATGAAAACAGCTTAAAAATTATTCATATGAATGTTAGGTCTTTAATAAAAAACAAAAATAAAATTAATCTTTGGTATTGAATATGCCCATTCCACCAGATGATATTGCTATTACTGAAACTAAACTAAATTCCTCTATTGCTCATTTAGTTGATATTACAAATTACTATTTTATTCATGTTGAGACAAAAAGCAATGCAGGTGGTGTGGGCATGTACATAAAAAAGAATTAGCTTGTCTACAAAGACCTGAAATTTCTATAGAAACTAAAGAATGTGAAAGTATGTTTATTGAAATTCTCAATTTAAATTTGAAAAAGAAGTCAAAAGTTATTGTAGGTGTTATCTAGTGACATTCTCGAAGCTCTTATGATACTTTCAATCTAAATTTTGTAATATTCTACACAAGCTAACTCACTCCAATTGTTCGTATATGTAGAGTTTTTTGAAATTTGTTACTTCCACAAATTTTAGTTTTTTATAGAAGTTAATTCGGTAACTCAGTACGTTATTTAATCGTCTACCTTTTCGGCGCCTGTAAAGAAGGGCTCGCCGATAACGCAATCTCGGTGTCTACTAAAAGATAAAATTCTTAACCTTCTTGCTAAATCTGACTTTCAAACCAGCGACAGCAAAAATATAGTCTAGCTAAATCACAGCTCAGACTACCATAATATCTTCTTTATTAATAAAATATGCCCCAATTCACTTAGGAGCCCACAATAGTATAAATTTAACAGCAAATACAGATTCAGTAGCTTAACTCTTCAGCTCTTCACAATAACGTAGACAACCAAAGACTTGCGTTCAAAAACTATGATTTCACACAGTTAACAAATTTCCAAAATTAAGTTACCACAACGAATCATCGAATCATAATAATGCTTCCGAGCGAGCCTTATTTATATTACTCGGTCGTAAGTATCTCGAATGTTTTGAAGTTATCCAAATCAAATCAAGCCAATCACAATAATATTATTACGTCACATGTGTCACAGTAGCGAACCAGTCAAGCGAATAGTTGTGGATCTTTCTCCAAGACTCAAGATACTAAGCAGTGTTGCCATTTTTTTATAACTAAATGTAAAATATTTAAATTGCTTATAAAACCGTTATTTCTGAGGCTATTTGAGCCGACCAAAGCGAAATCAAAGAGATTTTTTATGAGATTGTGAATATACATAGTGTGGGCAATTTTTAGGAACGGAACAGTATATTATCTCAGGGGATTTTAATATAGATGTGGGAAAAGAAAACAGTAATTTAAAAGTTTCTACTTATTTGAATGACATTTACTCAGCAGGGAGTTATTTATTAATTAATAAACCAACCAGAATTACACTTATCTCTTCAACTACTCTTGATCATTTTTATACTAATCACATTGACAAAATATGTCTTCCAGGAATATTAATATATGATATCTCAGATCATTTGCCAATTTTTTGTTCTTTCAAAAACATCCATATAAAAAATCATAAAACAATCTGGAAAAAGAAATTCCAGACACTAAACACTTTAATAATGAAGCTTTTTGCAATGATATTTGCTCTTTAATGGAGTCACCAAAGTACTTGACCAAAATTTAAGATCCAGATTTAGCAATGACAAATTTCATTAATGACATTAAAAATTGGTAACTAGACACACACCACTTAAAAATTTGAGTAGAAAAGAAGCAAAAACTAGATCTAAATTATGGCTCACAAAAGGTCTACTTAAGTCTATTAAAACAAAAAATTTACTATTTTGTCCATGTTACAAACAACAGAAGACGCATCTAATTTCTAAATACAAAAACTATCTTCACAAGTTAACACGACTTAAACAAGTAGCAAAAAAGAATTATTATCAAAATGAACTTAATAAGGATAGGAATAATTTATCACAACAATGGAAACTGATTAATGAAATTATAAGTCACAAAAAGTATCAATGTCAAATAATAAATGTGATTTCAGATATAAATAATGAAAAAATTACAGACACTCAAGCTATCTCTAATTTATTAAATAACTATTTCACAAATGTAGGTCCATCAATGAAAGCTAAAATTCCCAAATGCCCAAATAAAAATAAATTCAAACTTTCAAGTCTTCTTAATTCGTTTCAATTTAAATTAATATCACCAGATGAGGTAAATAAACAATTGAGTCAACTAAGCTCCACCAAAGCATGTGGATTTGAAAATGTACCAAACAACTTGTACAAACTAATAACACCAATTATATCACCTTTTTTAGCAGATATTTTCAATAAATCTTATGATCTTGGTACTTTTCCTTCTACACTAAAATATGCAAAAGTAATTCCACTCTATAAAATAGGTTCAAAACATGTAGTTAATAACTATAGACCAATTTCCCTTTTATCACCGATAGCAAAAGTCTTTGAAAAACTACTTTATGTCAGACTTGAGAATTTTTTTTCTTGTAAAAAGGTTATAAATAATTAACAATTTGGATTTAGAAACGGTTATTCAACTGAATTAGCCATTACAGATTTGCATAAAGAATCATAAAAAATACTGATAATGGCTACTATACTTGTTGCATATTTTTAGATTTGTCCAAAGCGTTTGACACTGTAAATTATTCAATCCTCTTAGAAAAATTGTATGCTTATGGTATACATGTTAGCATGCATTCACATTTAAAGAGCTATTTAAGCAATCAGAAGCAGTTTACCTGGTGTAATAACACCAAATCAGAAAATAGCACAATAGTATGTCGTGTCCCTCAAGGGTCAACATTGGGTCCTCTGTTTTTTTCACTATACGTTAATGACTTATCAACACACACCAATTTTAATGTAAATTTATTTGCTGATGATACAGTTTTAACAATGAAAGACAAAAGTCTATTAAAACTTCAAGCAACAGTTAATTGTGAACTAGCCATTGTAGACAACTGGATGAAACTTAATCGATTATCCTTAAACTACTTTAAATCTACATATTTTATCGTTAAACCTTTTTCTTATAATAGTAAAAACATAGCTTTAGATGATTTCAATGTTAATATAGGTCAACATAAAATTAACTCTACAATCTATACAAAATATTTGGGAATATTAATTGATCATGACTTAAAATGGCATAATCATGTTAGTTCAATTGCACGAAAACTTGCTAATGCTGCTAGAATTCTATGCAGAATTAGACACTATGTTAATAAATCCATATTAAGAAGTCTGTACTTTAGTTTTGTATACCCTCATCTGAAATATGGTATTATAGTCTGGGGCAATTCGAATAAATCTGTACTACAAAGCCTTCAAGTAATGTAAAACAAAATTATTTGCATCATGAATTTAAATGTTTAAGAGATCACATTCAATTAAACCCATTATTCAAATTCTGGAACTTACAGTACTAAAAATCAATTACATGTAAATATACGAACTAGAAATAGCAAAATTTATGCATTTATATTACAATAGGCATCTTCTGGAAAATTTTGATCATTATTTTAAATCTGCTGGCAATCATCATTCTTATTCAACCAGATCCATATCCAATCAAAACTATTATCAAGAAAGATATAATTTAAAATTCAGCCAATCTTCTTGTAGTTATAATGGAGTAAAGATAAGGAATAAAATTCCACTAGCTATGAAAAAACTAACATTTTTCTCCTTCAACAAAAAGATGAAAACATATCTATTAAATCAGTATTACATATATTGTATTTGGAGTCTATATAAAAAAAAATAATAATAATTTTTTTTTTTTTTTTTTTTTGTATGAACAGTATGTCATATAGCTATGTGCTTTTTGTGTATGTGCCATACTTGCTTTGTGTATGCTTTTTTGTATGTTTGTATTTTTTGTGTTTGTTTCGCTTTAGTTGTACTAATATTCTATTTTAATATCAATGGGCAGTTTTGACTAGATGACCATAAAGTGGTCTTTCACTGTCTAGTTTAGTCAAATATAAATTCTTTATATCCTGTCTGCACTGTAGTTTTGCTTGAAAGTTATATTGTAATTGAAATTGGATGTGATTATGTTATTTTTTTTTGTATTTTAGTTGACTAAACAAAATAAACTTCTTTCTTTCTTTCATAGCTATCTTTATTTTTTTCTAAACAACTTTGATTTTTAATACACTTTTGTTTAATTTTTCTACACAACCTTGATTTTTTTATAACTATCTTTAATTTTTTTCTTGGCAACTTTGATTTTCTTAAATCTATGGTAAATTTTTTCTTGGTAATCTTGACTTTTGTCATACCTTTGTTCAATATTTTCTTAACAACCTTGTTTTTTGTCATAACTTTGTTTAAATTTTTTTCGGCAACCTTGTTTTTTGTCATACCTTTCTTCCATTGTTCTTAATCAACCTTGATTTTTGTTATAACTATATTTAAATTTTTCTTGGCAACCTTGATTTTTGTCATACCTTTGTTTAATTTAGTTTTTAGCAACCATGTTTTTTGTTATACCTTTGATCAATTTTTTTCTAAACAACCTTAATTTTTGTTACAACTATCTTTATTTTTTTCTAGATAAATTCAATTTTTGTTATACCTTTTTTTAATTTTTTTCTTGGCAACTTTGATTTTATTATATTTATATTTAATTTTTCAAATATTTTTCACAGTCAACCTTGTTTTTAGATATCTACATTCACTTTTTTTCCAAAAAAACTTTGATTTTTAGGCACCTTTATTCAATTACAAAACTTTCTTTGCTAAGCAACCTTGGTTGTTTTGTTATACTTAACCTCAAGTTTTTTCTCTAAGTAACCATGATTTTTGTTATAGCTATGTTCAATTTAAAAATTTTTCCTAGGTAAGCTTGATTTTTAGATATCTATCTTCAATTATTTTTAATCATCCTCGTTTTTTGTTATACTTATGTTAAATTTTTCAAAAATTTTCCTAAAAAAGCTTGATTTTTAGACACTTATAATCAACTTTAAAACTGACAAACTGGATTTTTTTATACCTATGTTTAATTTTTTTAATTTTTTCCTAAGAAAGTTTAATTTTAGACGTCTACAAGTTTTCTCTAAGCAACCTTGATTTTTTTTATATTTAAGTTCAATTTTTTTTCTTGACAACCTTGATTTTTATTCATATTTAATTTTAAATTGTTTGTTAAAAAGTTTTTAGACAAAAGTTTATTGATAGGATATTTGTGTTTAATAAACAGATGCTTCACAATAAAAAAGTTCGAATTTGTTTTCATTTTTATTATTTAGTACTGTAGTCAACCCAAATTTAAACATAGTTATTATTTTTATGCAGTATGAATTCGCTTTTTAGGGTTAATATTCTATTTGTTTCGAAAAGGAATTCAGTTCTAACCATATTTAATCTTTTGTTCATGTGACTGGCTCGAAATCTGAAAAAAAACCTGATTTTTTAAAACCGTTTTTTTAAAAAATAACCAAAACTCTGCTTTCAGGACATGCTTTTGCTTGGAATGACAAACACAAATAAAATAAAAAAACCAATAAATTCACTGTTTTATCTTGAACTTTGCTAACCTCTGAGAAAAAAGATTTTGGCAGTGACCTTTTAAAGGAAACCGTCTATAGGTATTAAAAATTATATTTTTTAACATTATTTTCCATACCATTTTCCACATGAACGTTTTAAATTATTATAGAAAATTTTTTTAACAATTTTCTTAAAAATTAAAAATGTAAAATGTCCAAAAAAGCGAAAAACTTCTTAAAGGTTGACTTAATTTTAACTCGACTCTCAGTCAGGTGTAACTTCAATGTTTTTACTTTTAAAACAAAACTCACGATCCTTTTAATATTTTTAATTCGTTCTTTCAAAATAAACATTTTTTATTTAATTTACGCCAACGTAACATTGTTCGACATGTTGAAAAGTTCCTAAACATTTTATACGAGTGCGCATTGGCTATAATCAAGAAAAAACTTTGAAAGCATTGTAATAAGAATTAGACAGGTAGGCGTTGATTAACAACCAATCTCAGTCCTTCTTTCTATTATTCTCGTTTTCAACACTATCTTTGTTATTTTTGAGAGGATAACTTGTAGATTGCGTGAAGTAAAAGATTTTTCTTTAAAAAGCTTTTCATCTGACACTTTTCAGGGGAAATCGTCAGAATGAAGCAGAATTGAAACCGAACTAAGTTATAAAGGGGAAAGCAGAGTTCTCATTGGCTGAAAGAAGTTAACCAATGAGAGAAAAGATTAAGAAATTTTCAAAGAGTAGACAAATTCTTTTTTTTACACAGAAGGGGATTGAGAGATTTAATGATAGTCGCTTCAAGAGCAGAAAGGTGAAAAGAAGAGCGACCTCGAGCGAGAATAGAAAATTTTTCGTTGCTGGTAATGAAGGGCGCATTGGGCGTTGTCAAGAAGATGTTGACCAATGGCGGATTCGTGAAATTGTTGTGGGCGTGTGTTGGTCTTGCAAGAGCGGGAAAGTCTTTGGCGGTTGACCGAGGCAGGAGGATTGGCGATGGATCTAGGAACGTATTGTTTAATTCGCTCTTTTAGCCGTTGAGACGTGCGACCAACGTACCGACTATCGCAGTGGCACAAAAACTGGTAAATAACATTGCTGTGATGATGGGAAGGCAACACGTCTTTCTTAATCGCTGGAAAGAGCTGTCGGGTGTTGAAAATAACACGTGGTTCGACGGAGAAAAAGCAACGTTTCACAGCAGACGTAATCTGCTTTTCGAACTTCATCGAGACGTTTCCAATCCATGGGATGTGTAGGTAGACAGGGCACTTTTTTACTGTGTGGACCGGTTTAGAATTTAGTTGTTGAAGTTTCCGCTTGAAAGCCGATGTAACATTGTTCGATATCACCAACCCATACAATCTAGTTAATTTAACACTTCGCTTATTTTTGTTAACATTCACATGTCTGTTTCTTAGCTTTAAAAAATTGTTTCCAATTTTTTATTTTTTGCAATTTTAAAAGGGTTCTTGTCGAAATTTTTATTTTTTTCGAAAAGTAATTATTTTTAACGATAAAAATTTTAACTTAATGAAAAATTAAATTGATTACGAAGATAAGTATGACAAAAATCAAGCAAAAATCAAGCATAGAGTTAGGATTGAACTCTTGATTTTGTCTAGGGTGGAAATCAAACTCAAGACCACTGTTTTTCTTAGGATTATTGTTAGGATTAGGATTAAAATTATAATTAGGATTAAAATTAGGCTAAGGATTGGGATTAGAATGAGAGTTAGGATAATAATTAGGATTAGGATCCACCTTCCACACCTCCACTCTCCACACCAACATCTTCCACACCTATACCCTCCACCGCCACCGGACACCAACCAAACCAGCCCTTCTCTACTGCTATCGTCAACACCTGCAAATTCGCTATTCTATTGGAACTTAAATGTTTATTATTTGTGAATTTTTGGGGAAATGCTTGCTGCTAATATGGCCTTTAATCCAAAAAGTTTCGCATTCTTGTACAAAACATATCAATTGCTTACCCGATTAAAGAATCCAATCATCAGTCCAAAAACAACAAAGAATAAAACAAAAATTGTAACCAAGATGATTTTGATGCATAACTTTCTGTTGATTTTCTTCTTCCATTTATTTTCATTTTTTTCCTGATCTAGTAATGTCATAAAACAGTTTGTAAGTTTTACAAAAAGTTAACTTATAAATTGTCGCAGTTAGTTTTCATTAAAAATTTGTGGCAATTTTTTATGGAAAAGTAAGAATGGCTTTAACCAGTGATGGAATTCAAGGGTTCGCACGGGTTCGCGCGAACCTGTTCTTGGAATTTCCGGACATTTAGCAAACCCGTTCCTGGAATTTCAGCACGTTTAGTGAACCCACTTTTAACTTTACGCAATCTATGTATTTCAATATCTCTGTGTTTAATGTAACAGTTTCAATCCGCTGCAGATGTTTGTTCAGAGTGTAAAGAACGATTTTGAGTGAAGACCTTTATTTTTTTTTTAGAAAAACTCTATTTTTGGGAGAAAAATAGATAAATTACAAATAAAATCGAAGTGAAGACCTTTTTTTTAGAGAACACCCTGATTTTGGGAGAAAAATAGCGAAATTAGAGATGAAATCGAAGTGAAGACTTTTTTTTTTTTAGAGAACACTCTAATTTTGGGAGAAAAATAAAAAAATTAGAGATGAAATCGAAGTGAAGACCTTTTTTTTTTTAGAGAACACCCTAATTTTGGGAGAAAAATAGAGAAATTAGAGATGAAATCAAAGTGAAGACCTTTTTTTTTCAGAGAACACCTTAATTTTGAACCTGTTCTTAAAACTTTGAATCCCAACACTGAAACTGTTGTTAGCGAGTTCGATATAAAAGAGAACCTGTTCTTAAGATTTTGAATCCCATCACTGGCTTTAACTTACTTAATATTGATATAAAAAAAATTAATTTTTTGTTTGGAGGTTAAGATATTCTCTAAATTAAACTGGGAATATAATTCTCCCGCATCTATTAAAAGAATAAACCAGTAGTTTCCAATTTTTTTTCTCCGCATGCTTTGGCAACCCATTTTAAGAAAGCATCCCCTTCTTTTAAAAAGTTTTTATTGAAATGTATAAGAGTTATCCGGTGCCATTAAAAGAGCTAGTTACAAAGGAGCAGTGGTTGGCAGTACCGTGTACTAAAGTATTGCGGTACTTTTTTAATGCCGGTACCGTCGGTACTTATTGGTGCCGAGTGCCGGCACCGCGGTACTTTTTTTATAAAGTACCGCGGTACTCCGTCTAATTTTAGGGTCATTGAAAGTTTTTTTTGTAAGCATTGCCATATGTTTTTGTTTTTCGTTTCGATTGCAGCTTCAAAGTAGTTTCTTGATTTACAGTAGTATTATCTCAAATTGACATTTGTCATAGTTAAGTGTTTACCAGTACTTTCCCCATCCTTCCGGTACTAGTTACTAGTTAATTTTAAGTAAGGTCAGGTTTAGGAACGTTTTACGCACTTTATAACCAGTAGCCCTTTTGCAACTTTTTATTAAGGCTTAGTTTACTCAGGCTAGTAGGGTAGTCTGGGTAGACTAGCATTTTATGTATGTCTCAAATAAAAACTTAAAAACTAAATTAAAAATTCCAACCCACTACAATATTTTGGCATCTCTAAAAGCAATTATCTGCTGGATTTTCTGGTTGCTTGCGTGCCTGTACATATAGCATTAAATAAGCAGGTATTGCTTAAAAGTTGCCCTTAATATAACCCTTCAACGTTTTTGTACGAGTCTGAAAAATAAATGGAGTTGAAATACAATAAAAATCAATAAAAATTTTAAATCTTGAAAACGAATAATGGGTTTGTGTATGAACCTTATTTTGTTTTATTTCTTTCCATTAATCTTAACCATATTCGGCAGCATGGTCGAGTGGTTAAAGCACCGGACTGATGATCAGCATGATCTCGATTCAAAACCCACTTGCGCCATTCTGTTGTGTCCTTGGGAAAGACACTTTACGGCACTTTCCCCTGCTTAGTGGTCTTGACAAGCAGTTCTAAGTTGCAGTCCTATCTCTACCAAATTACTAGCGGACAGCAATATCTTGGCATTTCCGGAAGCAGGTCGGGGTAATTGCTTACCCTATGTATAGCGCCTCCGTCGAGTTAGGAGGATAAATATAGAGAAAAAAAATTAAAAAAATAAAAATAAAAAAAAAATAAATGTTATTTAATGTGCATAGAAAAAAAAAAATTTAAAATTGATTCAAAAAATATTGTTTTAACTTATAGGTTTAAATATCAGGTTTTGTTTTGACTAAATTGAAGAAAGACCATTAATTGCTTCTGCGCTTAAAGTTTTATATTATATAATTAATTGTATCATTTTTTTATACGCCAGCGTCATTCTAAGTCATTCGACTCTGTGTTTTTCTTGAAACTTTATTCAAACTCCATTTTTTGACCAATTTTAAAAGAATAAAAAGAGGCTGCTGAAACGAAATCAACCAATAAAATTGCAATTGCCACGAAAAATAACACAATCATTTTTAAGTTTTAATATTGAACTTAACGGAATACGCACCAACAGAGGTTATTTGACTTGTTTTTATTCAAACAGATGATACATCAAATGTAGCAGAGTTAAAAGATCCCTGCTCCAGCTGTTTTCTTATATTTTTGTTTGCAACAAGAACAAGCAGTGGAAAATATTTTGCAACATTACGCACCGGTATTAAAATTTAGCATAAATGACTTGGCGTGAATAACGATTTTATTTTTATATGTTACTTTCTGTACAGTACAATATCTAGATAAATGTGCGTTCGTTTTTCCTCCTTGTAAGTTTATGTTTGAAATAACTCTAAATAGAATAGCCTACTTTTCTCTGTTGCACGAGCGTTTCATGAAAATGACCAAATAATCAAACTATATAGATTCATTTAAAAAGAGAAATTTTAAGAAATATTTTTCGCAGTTTGCTTGAGGTAATCAAAAATTATCAAAGGACTGCCGTCCTACTTTTGAATTATGCTGGGGACTGTATCAAAGATTTACGTAAACAAGGTCAAAAGACATTCGAAGAGCATACATATTGTGCTATGCTTAGGTGCAATTATTATATTATTAATTGGTTGCATAGGCGTACCAGCAAAAAAAATTTGGAGGGCAATGAAGCTTTTCCCAAATTTTGTAACGTTTCCCTAAATCATGATTTTCTAGCACGTTACGGATAGTACATAAAAATTGTCTGAGATTCGCGAACCAAGAACAAATTTTTTCCTAAAATCATGGTGATCTCTAAAAAAAAAAAAAAAAAGAAAATTCTTCACTTGAATTCAGTCTCATAGTTTTCAATTTTCGACCCAAAAGCAAAGTGTTTCTAAAAAAAAAAGTTTTCACCTAAATTTGATAACTATTTTTTGCAGTTTGATTATTGTCACTGTTCTAAAATTTCTGACTTTGCCCAAATATTTCTTGTCACTGCCCGAAAAATTTCAATTTTGCCCAAATCTTAGAAACTTGGTTGGGCAATTGCCTCCCCGCTCACCCCCTGGCAGGTATCGCTATGATTGGTTGTACCAATGTTTTATTTTTTATTCTAATGTCAAAATTTGTACTATAAATTAAATAATTCTGAAAGAAAAAATGTCGGTGTCGTAAGTTGTGACAAAATCAATATTAAAATCCAATATTACTCTCGGTAAAAATTTATTTTGATGATAATAACTGTTTTGGGAAATGTTAGGTTGTTTTATACTCTAATGCGGGGATGCTTAATCTTTTAAACATTATGGTCCAACTTTTGTCGAAAAGTTTATTGCGAGTCGCAGTCGGTGCAGAAATTAAAGTATCTTCTTTTTTGTCTTTACTTAATTTTAATGTGTTATTTTTGAATGAACCTTCTTGATAACAGGAATACGGACTACAAATTTAGTTAAAGGCCAAACAAAAAGGTCACCAGTTTGATATATCTACGTGTTTTATTCTTCAAAAATCATAAGCGAAAAATATCTACTGGGATAAAAATTAGCCTATTTAGTCCGATTTTTCAACGCATCATTGGATTGATTCAAAGCATTACAATAATTTGAAAGATTATGTAATTACAAATTCTTTGGCAGGCTTCAACAATAGACTTTACGGGTCTCGGGTTGGGCAGCCCTACTCTGACGAAATGTATGTAATTCAATGTACGGTAAATTTAAAATCAAAAAATATACGCCCGAGCACTAGTCAAGTTCGACTATAAAATATTCTACATTGTAGGCTAGACTAAGCTACTAAACTAGAAAAAAGCTTGCAAAAATCAAAAAAAATTAATTTCATCCAAGTAATCAATCCTAACTAAATTTTTTATATAATAGAGCAGGAGTTCCCAAACTGGGGCACATGTACCCCTAGGGGTACATTTAGGCTTCTCAAGGGGTACATTATTATGTGAGAGAATATCCTTATTTAAGCTAAATTCCGTGCCCGGAAGAAATAATAAACTCAAATGTCTAGTTTTACAATTGATATTTACTTATTCAAATAGATTAAACACATATATTTAACATTTAAAACTTATTTAATGAAAGCCTTAATCCCTTATTCAAATAGAATGATGAAAAACAAATATTTTAGCACACATAGTCTAATATACTTTTACATTTCTTATACACCAATTAATTTAGTTTACTTATTTAGGTCTCTGTCAGGATGTCCAAAGAGAGCGAGCTTATATAAATAAATCGACAACATGCTTGAGAATTAAATGAAAACGCGCAACTAAAATGATTACTTAATTGAATAAGTTATCTACGCGAGTTCGAATCTTGAATATGTAACATCTAGAATTTTCGAATCCGGTCGATTGTTATTACGTCAAACAGGACAATTAAAAGGAAAGACTTTTTTTACAGATCACCGTGATTTTGGATTTGAATAGGAAAAATTTGTGGCTGCTGAAAAGTGAAGAAAAATTTGGGCAAAGTCAGGAGTTTTAGGACATTGACAATGGTCAACTGCAAAACCTTGTTACCAAATTTAGGTAAAGACCTTTTTTTTTAGAGATCACCATGATTTCAAGACGAAATATATTCTTTATCCGAGAATCTCAGATTTGGGCAAAACTTTATTGCCTCCCAAAAAATTTTTGGGCTGGTACGCCTATGATTCTAACTGAAAGCCTTTTTTTTAGAGAATTGTCACAAAATTGCGGGGGTACATGCAAACCTGCTACAGTGTTCAAAGGGTACCGATGAACAAAAAGTTTGGGAAACCCTGTAATAGAGAGTAAGCACTTCTTGCTCAACCACTTGTCGGGTTATTCTCGGTCATGAGGTCGCCTTGAGCTGCAAACTCCGAGAAATACTTATAACTGCTTTGAGACGATTTATCGTCCGGGTCCTGTGGTCTAGTGGTATAGCAACCTGCGTAGAAGATTACAGGTACGCGTTTCGATTTGCAGTGAGATAATCATCACTGCCGAGTTCTAACAAGAGCGAAACTCGAGTCTGGTGCTTCTTGTTTTCAAAGCAGCTTGATTTGTTATCATAAATTTTTTTAATTAGGCTTATTATAACATTTTGAAATAATTATATAAAAGTACGATGTGACACTTAAATTTTCAATTTTTCCTTTAAATGAATTTTAATTCTTTTTATTATATTAAAAGTTCATTTCCAAAGTTGTTTAAAAAGTCCAGTAAATTTTGAAAACATTCGTTGTTGCTAAGATCGAAGCATTTTAATAATGAAATCAGATTTTGCTGAAATAGAGTTTCTTCTTCTGTGAACTGCATTAACCTCCCTAAGGGGATTCCAACTATGAAAAAATTTTACTTTTAATCATACGATCAATCAAACCCCCCTTAAGTCGTTAACTTTCTGAAACCAATCTTTGTTTTTTCGCAAATTTACGAAAGTTGACTACCTTTCGAAAACTTGCTTTTTCAATCCAAAATAATATTTTATTACAACATTTAAGTATCTATATCCAAAGAATTGGAAGGAATAGAATTGGGAAAGTCATGTCAACTTTTCAAATAAATGAGAGAAACAGAGATCAAACACAATAGAAACAAACCAGTAGCCGAACATTTCAATAAACCCGACCATACTTTGGGCAACCTCAAATTAGCAGTAATCAAGGAAGTTAAAGGCAAAACAAAGCAACAACGGGAAGTGGAAGAACAAAAAATTATTTTCAAACTCGATTGTGTTAACCAAGGTTTAAATAAAGATTATTCATTTATGTCTAACTACGTGTAACATTTATTTTTGTAAACTTGAGGGTCATTTATGTTTTTCACTTCTTTCTCCATTTCGCATCGTTTTATACTTGCATGCCATTTTCTCGCATTTGTTTTTTGCTTAAATTGCTGTAATTTACCGTACTGCCATATTTTCTCAAACTTAGTCTTTTTTATCAATATTTTCATATTTCATTACGTCACATATGTCTGTTTGTTACGTTTAATGCCGTTGTGTAAAACTTGTTTTGATTGCATTTTCATTCCATTGCACCTGACGAAGTGGGCAGTAGCCCACGAAAGCTTGTGCTCAAATAATAAAAATAGTCAACTTCAGTGCACAATGTTCTGTTTCTCTCATTATATCCAAAGAGTATGAAATTTTTTTCTATGCAACCTTAAATAACACTTTTGTTGACCTAATCAGCTGGGGTTATTAAGTTATTAAGGTCAGCTCGGGTTATTAAGTTATTCAGGTCTGTCGGCACTTGCTTGTTGATTGACTTGACCATTTTTGCTTAATGTTAGCAATGGAACTGCAGGTTTTAGTTTGACTTTACCCGATCCGTGTTAGCTGACTCGATGATATGGTCAGCATATCGAAACCACCGTCAGTATGCCCTTGCGGCTTAGCGGTGCTTACCGTAGTTACGCTGGTAGTGCATTGTTTTCATTAAACTATATACGTTATAACATGTACAAAAAAAATTGTGCATGGTCACCGCATCAGTTGTGCAAAAAAAGAGTGATTATCGTGTTTAATGTGCATATAGTAATTATTGTGCAAAAAAGACATTGTAGCTTTGGATAAAAGTAGCATTTTTGCGTGCAATTATGTCAAATCTTCAGCGCTTTCGGCGCTAAATATGGTATTTCAGAAGTTATAGGACTAAATCTTAGTGTAGTAAATATTTTCTGATGGTATTGCATTTGCAAGGAACATTCTAGTTATCTAATTATAACAATAAAAATATTTGGCATAAAATCAAAAATCCACTAAACACCAGATTTCATATTCATACCAATGCGAAAGGGACTTGATGAAATTTTGACTTCGTTGCTTTGCAAGTAAAAATATAAAAAATTACCATAACATTTAACGGCCAGCAAAGGTTGAGTAATTTTACCAAATCACCAAAACCAGAGTTTCCCAAAATGAGGTCCGTGACAATATGACAAAATTTGTCAACATACGTATATATACCTGGTAAAGCAGGGGCGTATAACCCGTGGCCCGCGTAAAGGTTTTAAGTGGCCCGCGCAGTGTTTTTTGAAGCCCTCTGTCCTGTCAATTTTGGCAGAAGTCGAAGACAAATTTGATTTGAAGGCCCTTTTTTCTTCAATTTTTATCAAGTTTGGCCTGCGTAAAGATTTTGAGTGGCCCGCACAGTGTTTTTTGGAGCCTTCTGTCATTAAAATTTTAATTTTGGTGCAAAAAGTAGCAAATCGGAGACTGATTTCAGCTAAAGACCTTTTTTTTTTAGAGATCACTATAATTTTGGTGCAAAAAGTGGGGTGTTCTCTTTGTATGGCCCGCCAATATTTTTTGTGCGTCAAAATGGTCCTCGGCTCAAAAAGGTTGGACAACCCTGTGGTAAAGTAATCCATACCATGAAATCCGAGACAGATTCTAAGTGAAGATCTTTTGTTTTAGAAAACACTTTTTTTTAGGGACGAATTTTTGTCTATAAACGAGCGTCCCGGTTTGCCCCTACGGAAATATAGTATGCCTGTTTATAAGCATTTATTTTTTAACAGATTTTGTGTTATTTATTTTGGGTTTGTTTTATCTTTCCTCGTTGTTTGGGCAGAAAATTGATGTGACAAAAAATTGGGGTCCATCATAAAAAAAAATTGCAAATAGAGGTTCGTGGCCCAAAAGTTTGGGAATTACTTTGATTAAACCACTGTAATACGAGCGTAAGTTATATGGAAATTAGTACGATTCTTGACAAATTTTTTTAATATAAAAAACAGAGCAGAAGACAATGTATCTATAAGGCCTTTCATATATCTAAGGTATAATTTATGCAAAAATTCAAGTTAAAAACATATTCACGCATGTTTTTTACATCCAAAGCATAAATGATTTTTGAAAGTGAACAGTTGGACACGTACAATATTGTTTTTGCTTTGTTAAATACAATTTTTAAATGTCAAACGAAATTCAATGTATGACAGAGTTTTATAGTCATTACCATTAATTTGTATTATTCAAAAGTACCGAATACCGGTACCGCGGTACTTTTTAGTACAGTACCGGTACCCTGGTACAATTTCAGCAAGGTACCGAGTACCGGTACCGCGGTATTTTTAAAAAGTACTGTGCCTACCACTGCAAAAGAGCTAGTACCAAAAAAAGTTAGTGCCACAAAATAGCTAGCCATGAAAGGACTGGACGTAAAATAGTTAGTACCAAAAAGAGTTAGTGCCATAAAATAGCAGGCTAAAAGAGAGCTATGCGTTAAAAGAGCTACAATAATTATCTTTAAACTTTTTTTGTATCTGATCTTTGGCCTAGTACTGCTATTCATTCTTTTCTACCTGGGTAAAAATTTCATATTTTTATAGTTTTTCAATATTACATATTTGGTTAATATGTAATTTACCAAACATGAAAATTAATAAAATTAAAATATTTTTCTCACCCCCAATCTTACCTTTGAAATTTTTGGAAATTACATTTTGTTATGACTAGGCATAACAATAAATAAATCTTTTATTAATTTTTTTAGTAAATGTAAAAAAAATTTAAAGATAATTAGTGCAGCTCTTTTTTAGCCAGCTATTTTATGGCACTAACGCCCTTTTGGTAAGGGAGACCGGAACAAGTTGTAACATTGGGTAAGTTGTAACATTTGAATTTGTCAAAATCTAACATAAACCAACAAAATTTTAAATAGCCCCAAATAACTGTGATATTAACAACGATTTCTAGCAGATAGCATTGTTTAGTTCCAACAATGATTAAAAATAGGTTTACCGTTAAAACAAGCTTTTTGAGTAGGCAAAGTAAATTTTTCGAAATTTAATTTTTTGTCTTTTGGAGAGATAGTGGGTGCGGTTTTATTAAAATGCTTTACATCAGTCAAACCAAAAAACAATAGGATATTAAATGCCTAACAAGATTTAGCAACTAAAACTTAACTCTTTAAGATATTAACAAAAAGTTTACTAAGTATGAGGTGGAGTAAGTTATAACATAGGCTGTTGGGGCAAGTAGTAGCACATATTTTTGTGCATAGGTTTAACTCGCTGACATTAAAAGTAACTTCGGCAACAACATTTGTAAATAATATGAGAAATTATTAAAGAAAGACTAACAGGAACTGACTTACCGTGGAAAAAACACCAGCTCATCATTACAACACAACTTAAGAGCTGCGGCAGCAGTTGCTATAATTTAAAAAAAGATCAATAAAAGGAGTAGCAAAACAATGGTGTTTGCCATGTAAAACTCCATTGGTGCTAAAAAAACCTAAACGTAAGTCCTGGATGCAAAACAAAAAAAAGTCTAAAAAGTGTGCCATGCTAACAGACACACCAGAAAAGGACAATCTGTTATAGCACCAAGCAATGAAAAATCAATTTTTGAAAAAACAGCAAAAGCAAAAGAATAGTTTTGCATTACATTTCTTGACCCTTATTTTAACAGTCGTCCTAATGAGGAGTGGATGGTACAATTTTATGGTTATTTAAAGTAATTACATTTAGCTTGTGCCGACAATTTGAATACATATTTTTGTCACAAATGTGATTTTGAAATTTATAATTAAGCTAATCCAGCAGTGAAGAAAACTGTTTTAACATTTTTAGGCAACAGCCCAATACTTTAAATTGTGCTTGATACTCATACCTATAACTAGGCTATGTTAAGGTTGCCATATCTGGATAGGCGGAATTCCGGAAAAATTTTTGAAGAGGCGGACAAAAATTTTGTTTCCAAATCGAGGACGAAGATTAAAAAAAAAGGTCTTTACTTTCAATCGATCTCGGATTTCCCTATTTTTGTCCCAAAATCAACGTATTTCCTTGAAAAATTGCAATTGTTTTCAGTAGACGCTAAAATCCCGGACATTTAAGCTCTTTTTAATGATTTTTTCTGACAGAGATTTTACCACTAAAATCCCGGACGTATGGCAACCCTAGGCTATGTGTGATTTTATTGTGTTTATTTTTTCATATTGTTGTTTTCTTCAAATTACATTTATATTTAAGCATTTATTAGTAATTTTCTTGCTGTTATAACTTACCCTAACTGGTGTTACAACTTACCCCTTTGACGGGGCTCATTGTAACGCTTATTTTAAATATTTAAATCGTAAATTTAACCACTAAGCTTTGAAAATTATTTATTTATATTTTTGATATTAGTTAAACAGTGATCTAAATTTGTCATATTAAACAAGATTTTAAAAAATTATTATGAATGAAATAGCAAAAAGAAAAAAAGTGTTACTACGTACTCCGGTCTCCCCTACTAGCTCCTTTATGTCTAGTCCTTTTATGGCTAGCTATTTTGTAGCCCTAGCTCTTTTTTGTTACTAGCTCTTTTGAAACTAGCTGTTTTGTAATTAGCTTTTTTGTGGAATAATCGATTATCTACTGTAATGCATTCGAGAAAGTTTATTAACAAACAAAATGAAGAAAACTAGTCACTCCGTTAAATAAAAATTCGTTTAGATAAACATCTGCAAAACAAGATTAGTAGAAGGAAGAGTGTTACATCTTGGAAAGATCTTTTCAATGCGTGGTGCTGTTGTTGCCAAAGCTTATCAAAGATTTTGTTCTACTATTTTTTTTGGTTTTCTTCTTTATTTATAGCAATACAGAGAAACCAGTCTCACAGAGCCAGGTTGAACGAGCACAAAAAGGTCTCAAAAGTCGATTCGCTTCATCTTTGATGACTGATCAAAATCCAGACAAAGTCTTTTTTTTAAACGCATTATGCTCAGTATGTCGTTTTGTAAAGCTATAAGCTCCTCTAGAGTACTATCATTACTGTTAAACATACAAACAAAGTTTTGGGTTGTGTTTTTCATCAATACGGGTTTTTATCTACTCAGCCACGCTGACAACTTTTATGTGCTGGGACGCCAAGATGGCAAACGCATTTGAAGCGGTCTGAGTTTAAGTCTCTATTTCTTAAGCCGGAATGAATAAAAACATAGACACAGCTTTACTTCATCGCTATCATTTGGATTACCTAGTTCAACTAGTCCTTTTGGATTCCCAAGTATAGTTTGTCACAGTGCAAAAACAATAAATATAAATACTATTATGCTTAAATATTTTACTTTTTACATTGTATTTTTAAGATTTTGCGACCGCCCACAAAAAGGATTTTTAATTAAAGTAGAATGTTTTACTTTACTGTAGGATTTAAACAAACACTATGATGACCTTTTTTTAGAAATCACTAATGATTAGGCTTACTAGCATACAAGCTGGCCAACCCTGACATAGAGAATTAAAAAGTTAGATTGAGTTTTAAAAATTTGAAAGTTTTTAAAGAATATTTCTTTACATCTAGTATTTATTATATTTTGGTCCTTTTGTTTGGGGGCCTTGTTTGGTTTCAAGTTACTCTGATAATTGAGCCACTCATCTTATCCCACAGATCACTTATCGGAATGCCACACCACTCCTTTGCTTTGTCCAAAACTTGTGCTGTAATTCGTTTAATGCAGAACTAAACCAAAAAAATTGTATCGAAATGTTGTAAAAGGATTTGTATCAGCAAAAGTTTTTTTAATTTTTGATTTTTTCTTGTTCTTTCATTAAGTTATAACAATTTTTGTTCTTTATTCAATCCAGTAACCATTTAACCAGATTTTTTAGTCTTTCTTATGCCAATCCTTTACTGTTACGTGCAAGACCACACTGGCACGCTTGAACTAAGAAGAATTTTAAATCATCCAGCTATAACTTCACAGCAAGATTACATAAGAAATTTTTGACAATGATTTCATCTACGAGCATACTTCATCCGTATGTATGAGTACGTATGTATGTATACATATATATACGTACATATCTATACATCTGTCATACATTTGATAGATGCATACATCTGATTGTCTAAAAATTTCGTGTATTTTGTCAGCTCTAACAAAAATGCTTTGAAACAGCTCAATGCTATAACTTCTTTATTTCTTGTTTTTTTCTGTGAATACTCGACAATTTAGCTGCCTGTTTTAATGTTTGACTGCCCACACCCCTCAGTGAAAATTGTGTTAAATCTACTTTTTTGAATTATTACTAATAAATATTTTTTTGAATAACCCATTGTTAAACTTTTGGTCCGACTTCTAACATTTCGGAAATAAACTGTTTATATTAAATTGTAATGTTAATAGTTGCCATGAAATATATAGTAAATTTTTGTAACTATATAGAAAAATTTTTGTCGGTGGTCCTATTATTGTGGCCAAACGACCCGTTCGGGGGGTCATGACCGTCAGGTTTAAAACCAGTTTTTTTAAAAAGTAGTCTCCATAATGTGGCTTACCTTTTGGCTGTAGGTTTACTTGACCAGAAGCATTCTCAGGAAGCTCTAACGGCGTGATGTTGTAAAGTTCTGTACATAAAAAATTTACCTAGAATTAAAGTAAAAAAATTTGACTTAATGTAGAACACTTAATTCTATAAATACAACTGTGTAAAATAAATTTTTGTTAAATAAACAATGACAATGTAATTTGATAAAAATAAAAAATTTGAAATAGATTGGCCAAGTATGATGCAATCATAATTGAGTTACTCTCTGTTCAACTTCTACACATTTCAGGACGAGTGGAGATATTGCGAGAGTTAAGAATTTGGCCAGCTCTAATAAATTTTGGAACGAGTTGACGAATTCTGTTCTTTAATCGTTGAGATGGAGGCCTATGTATCGAGTATCATAGTGGCACGAAAAATTATAAACTGAATTGTTTAAAAGCGAAGCGGGAAACACATTCTTTTGGTTGCGAGAAGTGGGCGAAATGCAAAAATACCGGTAGTGCAAAAGTTGATCAAACAACACTTGATCAAACAACTCTTGATCGAAACAACACTTGATCGAAACAACACTTGATCGAAAGACACTAGATCGAAATGACTTTTAATCAAAATGACACGTGATCGAAACGGCAGTTGATCGAAATTGACATTTGATTAAAAAAAATTTACTTTTGTATCTGCGATCAAACAAGTTGTTTGTTACTACAAATTTGATTCATAAAAAACACATGCTAATGTCAAGGTCAGGGTTTCTCAAGGTTCTTGGGAAAGCATTTTTAGGGAAGCAACAAGTAGATCTCATGTGTTAGTTAAGTTTTTTGACATGACTTTTGCTGCCATTTGTTTGCATTTGTTGTACATTGTAGTAGTATTTAATGACACATCATAAGATAATTCCATGTTACAGCGACTCTCAAGATTAAAGTTGTCTTTGCTGCAGCAAAGAGCTGGTAAATTTGAAAAGTTTTATATGCGTTAAAATTCAAAAATATATTTACTATTTAGTACGAACGGTATCGTCATGCTGATGAGTCTTTGGAAAAAGTTGATTCAGGCCGAAACAGGCCGAAATTTATCGGTTTCAGTAATTATAAAAATTTAAATGTTTTGAAAGCAGTTTAAGATAATTATAGCTATGTATATCACATTATACAGTTTTTTATTAAACCTTGCCATTTTTTCTTTTTTCTTTTTTTTGGCTAACCTGCTTCCGGTGTAAAATGTAAATTTTTATTCATGCTATTGCTCTTTTTGTTGGACCTTGAACCGTCAAAGTCTTTCACACTCTTGCAAGGCCAACACACGCCCACAACAATTTCACGAATCCGCCATTGGTCAACATCTTCTTGACAACGCCCAATGCTCTCTTCACTACAGCAAAGAAAAATTTTCTATTCTCGCTCGAGGTCGCTCTTCTTTTCACCTTTCTGCTTTTGAAGCGACTTTCATTAAATTTCTCAATCCCTTTCTGTGTAAACAAAAAGAATTCGTCTACTCTTTGAAAATTTTTTAATCTTTTCTCTCATTGGTTAACTTCTTTCAGCCAATGAGAACTCTGCTTTCCTTTTTATAACTCAGTTCGGTTTCAATTCCGCTTTATTCTGACGATTTCCCCTGAAGAGTGTCAGATGAAAACTTTGGGAAGAAAAATCTTTTACTTCACGCAATTTTCAAATTTTGTACCATTAAACCTCGATTGTGGCTAAACAAACCACCTGGGTGTTACGCCCTCCAAGTTGAAAATCAGTTTTTTTTAAATATAGTCTCCACAATGTTGCTTACCATTTGGCTGTAACTCTGCTTGCCGAGAAACATTATCAGGATGGTTTTGCACATCATTATAATAGCTTTCTATAATTTAAAAAAATTTACTGAAAATTTAGAGTAAAAAAAATTTTAACGTAATATAGAGCACTTAATTCTATAAATACAACTGCGTAAAATAAATTCTTGTAAAATAAATAATAAAACAACTTTTTAGTAAGAGTTTTCTCAATGAATCTATGATTGTGGCTAAACGAACCACATGGGGAGTCACGCCCTCCAAGTTGAAAATCAGTTTTTTTAAATATAGTCTTTACAATGTGGCTTACCATTTGGCTGTAACTGTGCTTTCCGAGAAACATTATCAGGATGGTTTTGCGCAGCAGTATAATAGTTTTCTGTAATTTAAAAGAATTTACTGAAAATTCAGAGTAAAACAAATTTTAGCGTAATATAGAGCACTTAAAATTCTTGTAAAATAAATAATAAAACAACTTTTTAGTAAGAGTTTTCTCAATGAATCTATGATTGTGGCTAAACGAACCACATGGGGGGGTCACGCCCTCCAAGTTGAAAATCAGTTTTTTTTAAATATAGTCTCCACAATGTTGCTTACCATTTGGCTGTAACTCTGCTTGCCGAAAAGCATTTTCAGGATGGTTTTGCGCAGTAGTATAATAGTTTTCTGCAATTTAAAAGAATTTACAAAAAATTCAGAGTAAAACAAATTTTAGCGTAATATAGAGCACTTAATTCTATAAATACAACTGTGTAAAATAAATTCTTGTAAAATAAATAATAAAACAACTTTTTAGTAAGAGTTTTCTCAATGAATCTGTGATTGTGGCTAAACGAACCACATGGGGAGTTACGCCCTCCAAGTTGAAAATCAGTTTTTTTAAATATAGTCTCTACAATGTGGCTTACCATTTGGCTGTAACTGTGCTTTCCGAGAAACATTATCAGGATGGTTTTGCGCAGCAGTATAATAGTTTTCTGTAATTTAAAAGAATTTGACTAAAAATTCAGAGTAAAACAAATTTTAACGTAATATAGAGCACTTAATTCTATAAATAAAACTGTGTAAAATAAATTCTTGTTAAATAAATAATGGGAATGCAGTTTAAAAAAATAAAAAAACTGAGATTGAACGCCACTGTATGATACAATCGCGAATGAGTTATTCCCAGTTTAAACTTTTATAAACTTTAAGCACGAGCAGCGATATTGCAAGAGTTAGGAATTTGGCCAGTTTTAATAAATTTTAGAATGTGTAACACCTTATTCTTTTTAATTTAACAATAGCGCTGTGCAACAGTGATGTAGTCGAGACTGCAAACTTCGAGACCAACAAATCTTGTGACTTAAGGTTTGAGACCGAGACCGGAAAATTTTACAAAAAATCTCCGTTTTAAGATATTTCAAATCCAATAAATTTTTTTTAAATGATATAAGAATTTTAATTTAAATAAACAAAGGTTCTAACATATTAGAAAGATCTTTGCTTTGTTTGGTTACATCATTAAACAATTGGCTTTAACCTGCTCAATAAGATTAGAAGAAAGTCAAAACAATGCTGAAAAAAGCTAGAGTTTCATTAAAAATTTTTTTTCAAAATTTAAAAATGTGAAGCCATGGTCATCATGGTAATAGTTGAAACTTCACCAAAATATTTGATTAGTTGGGTATTGCAGTTGTTGGATTTTTGGAGTAATGCTTACTTACATAGACTAGAATTTGTCTAATTAATCATTTCAAAAATATTCAAAATAATGACGAAAATGCAATCAAGTAAAAACTGTTCACCGACTTGCAGGCTTTTTTTTCATTATTTCCCCTGTTTATTTCCGCCTTTCTTTGTGTAGATCATTCAAATTAGTTTTTATCACATTATCATTTTTGAACTCCATAAATTACTCTTACTTGATTTAACTTTTAAGAAATTTCTAACTTTTCTTTAAGCGATAAATTTTATGCATTAGGGTAGGTCAAAATTTGTTATGGGTCGGGACCTGAGAGCCGAAAACACACTATAACTGTTTCATGGAGCCTTTGTTTTGTTGTGATAAAACAAATCTTTTAAGAATTTATAAAACTTAAAGAAACCATTATAACAAACCTAGAACAAAAAGTAGTATAACCGATAAACTTACAAACCAGTCAACATAACAAGTGCTGCAACACGCAACAGACAAGTTTCACCAATACAAAGAGTTTTTATTATTTTAGTTATCATTGCAGCGATGATCCGTCGGTTATATTAAACAGTTAAAATAATGCCAGAATTCGATACACTATTATGTTTCTCCTGTTGAAAAACAAAGTTTAACAAAAGAACAGAGGAAATAATATAAAAGAACTAGATTTACAGCATCAAGATAGATCACATAGTTTTAATTTAGCCTAAAAGCAGCAGTAACCAGTGAGAGCGAAAAGCCTGTACTTATGAAATAACTGGTGTGTAATTTTATTTGTCCATACTAATGTTTGTTCTGTTTTAATTGGAATGTTTTTTTTCAGTTTAATAGAGCCTTACTTTGGTTATTATAAAAAACATTTTATGACACTAGTTTTAAATAATATTTACGTAATCAACTTGGCCTACTTTATTTTACTAAATCTGGATTAATTTGGTGTGATTGTCTTAACCTCAATTTACCTAAGGGGGGTCCTTTGAGGATATAAACCTTATATATAAACGTTATAACTCGTAAAGTTCGGATGATAAAAACCTAAAATTTTATGACTTTCCTAAATTTTATTCCTGAATATTTTGGTATTTTACTTGAGCAAACCCGATGGGCAGTTTTAGTGTAGCAAGCTATTTTTCTGACTTTCCTTGTGATTTTCGTACACTTTTTGAGTACAAAAATCATGAGGTAAGTCAAACAACGTTTTGAAAGTCTTGCTGTGTTTGTCAATATTACTGCGTCACGTAGTAGTTATTTGTTTTTGCATCAGACCGTGACTAATCCGATTATGTCGCAAAACAAAGCAATTAACGAAAATTTGAGGACCTTCAACTTTATGCAAATTAAGAAGATACTAATAGCAAATATATTAAAAGTAAAGACATTTGACTAAACTAAAATAAATTTTCTTCAAAATATCAAAAAAAAGCTGAGTAGAAGCTTTCAAAGCATTACCAGACTTGTTTGTTGCGGAAAGAAAAATTAAAATAAAGTTTTTTCGTAATCGGATTGGTTTGTTACACATGGGTCAAATGCGAATAAAAATCTTCATTAAAATAAACATAAGAAAGTTGCAAAATTAAAGATTTAAAAAGTTTGATCCTTATCTTGCGGCAAAGTTGGTCAATTAAAAGTTGTTTTAAAGCAAATTGCAAAACTTAGTATCATAGCATCAAGTACAAATAACTTTAACAAACTTCGGATTCAAAACCCATTTATAAAACATGAGACCGATACCACTTCACTTCGAGATCAAGACCGAGACCACCAACACTAGGTCGAAACCAAGACAAGACCGAGACCGCAAAAATTGGTTTTGTGACCCAGACCGGTCTCGATACCTTCATCACTGCTGCGCAGTAAATATAAACTCGGTGTTTTATTTTTTTTTTCAAATTTTTTAAACCACTCTATTTTGTATTTACTAAATACGCAATTATTTCACAGAGGAAAATACTGTAGTTATAATTAAATTGAGGAAACACAACTTTAAATAGGTAAGTTGAAGAATGTTATTTGTTTGCAAACTAGCGATTATGTCACAATCTGGAATCTGCTATCTTGAAATTCTATTTCTACGTGTAGATGCTTTGTTGCTGAAATCATAAAACGCAATTTGAGTCATAAGTAAGCCTGCTATAACTACAACACAACATCATGTAAATGTCTGTAGTTTTTTTTATTTGAATTTTTTTTTCTTCAGCAACTTTGTCTAAAGTGGATTCTGAATGATTTCTTAACAAGTTAAAATACTAATGTTTTCTAAACAAGTAACCAAATTTGATTAAATGACTTACCTTTTGACTTTAAGCCGGGGCACCGGAAGCAAAGAGGGTAGGGGTTGTCAATTACATAACTGCCTAAACTATTTTTTAAATGCAGAGTACAGAGAACATATATTGCCCTTTTAAATTCGCAAGACAGAAGCATTATTTTCGATCTGTCCCAACAAACAAAGTTTGCAAATTTTGATTTTAGATCAAGGAAAAGAGCCACATAGCAAATAACAGTGACAAATTTGACAATGAAAACAACATTTCAAAAAAGACTCATTTTCATTAAAAAAGCACTCTCAACAAACACAAATTTTTGCGTATTGGAAAGAATTTGTCTAGAAAACTTGAGCAAAAAAAATTGCTTTACTTACCACCGGGACATTTAGCCTTTTTGAGCCAAAAAACATTTTGACTTTTCTACAATATTGGCGGGCCAAGCAAATAAAACACAGTGACCGAATCTTACAATTGAAATCTTACAATTTTACGATTGAAAACCTTCACCAAGTTTTCCAGTAATTTTTTTTAAAGCACTTATATTTGCGTTTGTTAAGAGTGCTTTTCAACCAAAAAGTGCCATTTTAAATTTTGTTTCTTCCGCCAAAATATTTTCCGGCGCCCTTGACTGTAAGTCCATCTAAAAGAAAAAATCATTAGAAAGTTTTATTAAATTGATGTAGCAGTTTTTTAACAAAAAAATTATGTAAGAAAAACGCCAAGAAAAACAATTGTAATAGCATTATGTAGTCTATTTAACCAATAAATACGGTTCGGCAAAATATCTTATTTAAAAATTTAAAAACAAAAAAACAACTAAAAAATAAATAATGAGAAAATAGATCGATAGAAATAAAAAATATTTTGATGTATATAATCAGAAAGAGAATGGCTTGTTAGAAGAATGAAAGCTGTTGAATATGTTTATAAAAGAAATAAATAAGATTGGCAATGTTTCAAAGAGAAAAGCTTTACATAAAAACGATTAACAATAAAGAGACAATTATCTACGATAACATCCATAGGAAAGTAGAAAGCCTACGAAAAATGGCAAAAAAATAAAATAAAATTTATTGTAGGTGAAAGGTTTCTTGGCTAATGGAAATAAAAGTGGTTTGGTACAAAACTTTACTTATAAAAAAGATTTTTAGAGTTGTAGCAACTTCGAGAGTAAAAAAGTTGATTATCCACTCCATGACAACAATTGCAGAAGGCGTGAAACTATGTTTCAACAAAAATTCAATAATTATCTTTAAAAATCGATAAGAGTTTTATGCGAAGTAGAAGACCAACACAAAAAAGTAACATATGTTTAAAAACTCTTAACCCTGTTTTAACTTGAGAGAGTGTAAATTATTACAAGAAATTTAAAAAGAGTAATCAAAAACAATCTATCTAGCAAAATATGAGAATTAATTAATAGTTATTCATAATTATTTATTTAGATGTTTTTGAGTTTTTTAGGTAATTTGTGTCTATAGTATAATATCTCAATTTTTTTATCACATTTCAAAAATTTGTTTTTGCATTTTAGCTACGGTTTGCTTTTTATCACCGCACTATCAGCTTTTTTGTTGTTTGGGGAAGATAAATGGGAGCTGGATGGTCCACTAAATGGTCGGAAATGTTTCCATTAGTCAGGTTGCAAGATTTTTGTTGACATCTGAGACGGCACAGGGATATAATTGGAAGATGATAATTTGGGAAAGATGTTATTACGTGCTCAGCTGTCTGTCCCTTTGCACTACGCTCACAGGCCGCCGTGGAAACCATACCACATTTGTGGGTTTCTGTGTGGAATAGACCGATGTCGGTTGGCAGGTGGTTAAGACTGACCCATGCAGTTCTGGGAAAGCTAGTTCCCGGTGGCATTTTGCTGACATCTTTAATAAATGCATAGAGTTTATAGGCGTTTTCTCACCACTTCATGTTTCATTTATATTACGCACATTTATGATAATTTATGATTTGTCCACTCAGAAACGCGGATGCCAAGTCCGGCAAGGTTGTCCAAAAGATTCGCAATTCCAAAAGACGGCACAAATGGGCGTCCAGATCTTAGTCTCTCCTGGCCAGCATCTAAGGACCCACTTAAAAGAACATAGAAGATATGATCAGGGTTCAGAGATCCACGGTGAGCCAAGGAAAGTGTCTCTTCCAGTCGGTGAAGTTCAGCTGGCTGGATGCCTGAGAGTATGGGTAAGCGGTTCATTAGAGTGAGACGCAGGCATCCAGTGACTATGCGCAAGGCGTTGTTCAAGACATTGTCTATAAGACGAGTGTGAGCGCTGGAACACCAGACTGGTGTGCAGTACTCAGCTGTTAAGTAGACCAGAGATAAGGCGGCTATGCGTAGTGCTTTGGCACCAGCAGCCCATCCCGAGCCCACAAGTCGCCTCAGCAGTGTGACGCGCGATGATAGTTTTTTGCGCAATGCTACTAAATGGTGATGAAACGTGAGCGATTTGTCCAATTTTACCCCAAAATAAATTGGAGTTGGACAGAACGGTAAAAGTTTATCATTGTTGTAGACTTTTAGCTCACGCTTGGCCTTTTGGTTATTTAAGCGAAAGGTTACCATTAACATCGTAGTGTGACTGAGCTTCAACCTTCAAGTCTTGTGATACGGTGAAAGTGTAGATATGTCTTGTTTTAAAGTCCCCTCCAAGTTGTTCCAGTTTTCAGAAAAGTGCAACAATGCTTAGTCATCAGCATAAGCAAACTTTCTGGAAATCATGGAAGGCAGATCGTACGTATAGATGTTAAAAAGGAGGAGGGCCAAGATCGTTTTTTAGACGGCGTAGCTGGTTTGCTTGTTGTCACCTGGAGTAAGGGTGAAACTTCGGTTTCGGACAAGCAATATAATCATTTTGATCATCTGCTTATCCGGCAGAAGCATCAGCAGCTTGCAGGTAAGGCCACGGTGCCAAAGAGTGTGATAAGCAGCTGTGAGATTGACAAATAAGGCACCGGCCTTTTTCATAGCCTCGAAAGAATCCTCGATGTTCTGGGTCAGTAGAAAAACTTGATCTACGGTTGACTTCCCGCGTCAAAACCCAGCCTGCTCTTTAGGGAGCAGCGGATCCATTAATGGCTCAACACGGGCATAGACGAGCCTTTTGAGTATCTTGTAGGGGACACAGAGCAGGGATATTGGTCAATCACTCTTTGGATACCCCACGGGCTTCGTTGGCTTTGGGATTGCGACTACAAGAGCTCTTCTCCAGATCTTGGAAATTTTGAGTAGGCACAAGCAGGAAGAAACGAAGTCACGTAACCAGGACTTTAAAATGGAATGCAAAATACTGTGAAAAGTCTTCCAGGCTCCGTGTTTTTATGCCCAGGACCGGTGCAAGACCTGTTGGGATGGGCTTACCCAGAGCAGCATAGGTTAACCTTAACCGCTTGGGAACTGGTGTTGGGCGACTCCATTCGTCTATGCACAAATGGGGTCTCGCTCCTTCACCGAATTGCAAGTGGGGCGCCGCTGAACAAACCGCAGACCACGTTCTAATAGCGTGCCCCATACATCGGGCACAACATGGAGCACGAGGCCTGACGGTTTGGATAACAAAACTCGATGCTGGCTTAACAACATCGGTGCCAACATCTGATTCGGGGAGTACAGCAGCCTGGGGTAGTAAAAGGATAAACCCTCGACCTCAGTCCTGTTTGTGTCTGACCTGGAGTGGATACCCTTCCAAACGACGACGACGATTAAGCACATTGTGCCACACTGGTGCCTGATTGAGTGGAGTCAATCAGCAATTCCAATGCAGCAGACACAAATAGATGTTTGATTTAAGTTGCCGTAGCTGTCCACCAAATGAAGACAGGAGCCTTTCATATAGGAAGTGTTGTGGCTCCTGAGCGCAGCGAGCGAGAAATAGTACGATTTTTTGACCGCGAATTTCAGTTGGTTTTATAACTGCTAAGATAAAAAGTTTGTTTGTTGGTGTGGGACGCAGGGATCTGGTCACTACGTGTAACGCATTGTTAATGGCCAATATGATCACTGCGACACCAAATAGGCGCTTAATACTTAGACGTGGAACGACCAAGGCAAGGGTGGCTGTGCGGACTACTGTGGCATCTGCACCGCAGCTTGATCCAGCTAATCGCTTTAAAAAGCCAAGGCGAGACGTTAAATACTTGCGTAGTGACTCGAAGTGTCGGAGAAACGTAAGTGTTCTATCCAGTTTCATGTTGAGATTTGTGGTTCAGCACAAAACTGTAGGGCCCGTCCGTTCACAAAGATGTTAAGCTCAACTCATGCTTCCTGGTTGTAAATATGGAAGGCTGCCGACGCAATCTTTTTGTACTGAGCTTGAGCTTCCATTTGTAAAAGTAGAAGGATAAGGTTGCTAGTCCTAAGTAAGAGTACCCTCTAATGGCTGCTAGTCACTTGCATATTGCAAGATTTCCAGATTATCAGCATAAGCAAATTTTATTCCAACTGTCACTGGCAGGTAATATGTATAGATATTAAAGAGGGAAGCCAGGACTGATCCTTGTGAAACGTAATTCTTAAGGCGTCGTAACCTGCTTTATTTTCCAATACTGGTGGAGAAGGTCAGAATTTGATTACAAGCATGTTCCATAATCAATGAGACCATGTACCTGTCCGAAAGAATACAAAGTAGCTTGCAGATAAGGCTGCAGTGCCATACAATATTGTAGGTTTCTCTGAGATCGACAAACACAGCGCTGGGCTCTTTTTTGGCCGAAAAGCTTTTCTCGATTTCTGGAGTTGTAAGAGTGACTTGATCTACGGTCGACCTTCTGCGCCAAAACCCAGCTTGCTTTCTAGGTAGCAATGGGTCAGTAATTGGTTCGATGTGGGAATAGATAAGGCTCTTCAAGATCTTGACGGCGACACAAAGCAAAGAAGTAAGTTTCTTGCTCTTTGAGTCCCTTAATGGATTATTCCGCTTCGAGACGACAACCACTAATGCTTTTCACCAAATTTTTAGGAGCGTAAGTTGGCGCAAGAAAAAAGACAAGAATTTGTTTAATTAGGAATTCAAAGCAGAGCATGCATGGATATTACCCTGAGCATACAGATTTAGGGTCTGGAATTTTAACAGTTGGAGGGCATTGGTAAATTGATCCAGAAAAAAATTTCCAGAGACACATTAGGATGCGGTGTTGAAGCCTCTTCAACGACAAGTCTGGCTGACTCGCAGTGTGTTGTTTTGTATGTTTCATTTTTAACCAATTATCAGCTGAGACTACAAATAAAAGTGGCAAATCTACAAATTTATTTTATCAGATACCACGATGGACAAATAAAATAGATAATTAAATAATATAATAAAAGGCAAAAAATTAGTTCTTTTTATGTTTGTACAAAATATTGGAATCATTCTGAAAATATTAATAAAATTAATTTCTTTAGTATCAAAAAATAAATTTTAAAAAAATTTTGTGCATTTTGATATGTTTTTTGGGCTCTGCAGCCACTTAAAGCCCCAAATAAATGAAAGTTAATATAGTAATCTAAAAAATGATAAAAAAGAGCCACGCACTGTATTTGCTTGTTTAAAAAAACCATGCAAAAGCGTGCCGAGAAAGAAGTGGTGTTACTGAATGATAGAACTGGAGTAATTGAAAAGTATGTTCTGTAAATAGTATATGCAGATAAAGTTCAACCATTAAAACTCTAAAAAATTTTGCTGTGCTGTGATAGTGACCGAAAGCTTTAAAATAAAATTTGGTCTGTTGAAGGACAGACTACTCTAAGACACCAAATTGAATGAGCTAAGATATTTTAGATGAATTAGTAATATTCAGTGAGATCATGAAATGCATAAAAAAAAACATGTAAAATAGAAACGTGCTATAAAAAAAAGATTAATAAAAATTAATAAAACCGGGAATCCCCTACAGTACCAAGGCAAAATAAAAAAGAAACCAAGAACAAAAAAATTTTTTCAAGAAACGATAGTAATCATAGGGAGATTTTGGGTTAGTTTTACTATCAAAAAACAGAACGCATAAGGTCGCTTCTTGAGGAGACCTGCTCTATCATCTTACGAGCACAATCTTCAGGGCGTATTCAATACATTATTGGAGAATGGCCAAAACCTGCGTTTCGAGTTTGAAGAAACGGTAGATCGAATCATTGTACAAACATTAAGAGTCCGATTGCAAGAAGCCGAAATCATTTCTAACGTGCAGGAGTTTAAAGATTAACTTTCTAGAGTGTTTAAAGAAGTAAAAGAATATCTGCAGAATGGAGGGGGAGGCAAAAAGTTATCGGAAGGAGAAGCGATAAGTGTTGCAGCAAAGTAAAGAGTAGCATTTACAAGGTTGTTTTTAACAAATTTTACATTACTTAGATTCAATTCTATTTAGCAAAAACTTGAGCCTGAGGCTGCAAAACTTTTAAGATTTTCTTGAGAGTGACCAAGATAGTTTAAATAAGGAAACCGCCATCTAGGGGTAACAATTATTAGACAAAACTAGAGAGTCAGATTAAAAGAGTTTAAGTTGTACAGAGAAGACTCAGTAGATTGATTATTAGTAAAAAAACTTTTGTCAACTTTGTAAAACCTGTCATTTCGCCGTGAATAGAATAGCTGGTTCCTATCTTTGAAAACCAAATCTAGCAGTTGCACAAATAATCTTGATTTACTATAATTATCAAACAATTTTAACAAATTTATGCTATAAAAATTAAATTTATAGATTTTAAATTAATGCTGATTACTTTTACTTAGTATTTTTACAAAGGTATTATCGCCGTATTTAATCAAACATTTATTCACTTATATCTTAATTTTATAAGCTAATGAAGCTCTGTGTATTTTTTAACAAACGGTACAACAAATTTATAAATATTTTTTCTTCCTTCTTTTTTTCTTTTGACAGCAATAGTTTTACAATTTTAAAACAGTTTTTCTAATCACTTAAACTATTTTTATTATATCAATTCACTAACTCGGCATCATTAAATAATTTATTATTTTTTTACTAAAATTAGACTAATTACTTTATTGTAAATCTACTTGCCGGTTAAAGTTTTTCGTATTTGCCTCATTTTCGTTTGATTAAAAGTAAGCAGAACATCAATAGGGTACTAGCCAGTATGTTCTCAAACTTTTTTTATTTGTTTTGTAAAGTAAGAACTGATATCGCGTGAATTCATCTCTCCGGGTGTAATAATTGACAAAACCATAAACATGTGAGTCAAATCTGCAAATGATGAATCAGTAGAGCCAACGTTTTTAAAACAGAGGTCTAATGGTTTTAAGAGTTTGCAGTAAGGTAACAAAGGAAACCAATTAAAGAATGGCAAATTAAATGAATTAATACCTATACAGTTGATAATAATTTTGTTGAGAAAATGTCATTAATAAGCTTAAATGCAATACACAAACAGAACAAGATGATAAAAAGAATGCCACTACTATTTCATTATTTTATTTAACATTATTTGGTCAACGTTGTTCCAGAGATACCACGTGCACTTTGAATGATCAATAAAAACCAAGTTTACATCCTGCCTTTATTGTTGCGTGTTTGTAAAAAAACTATACTCCACTTCCTCTCCGTGGCAGTCCTAGAAGTCACTAAATTACAGATTTGTTGTCCTATAAATACAAAAAACAGTTATCTCAGTGGAAAGGGTCCTTCTTGTATCCACAACATTCCGTTTTTCTTAGTATCGCAAGCAAGCGTAAAAATGTTTAAGCAAATGGCCCTCAGGAACAAGTTTTTTTGTTTTTAAGTTCCTTGATCAAATATCAAATTTACTCTGATCCATTCAATCAGCGCAGTGATGCATTTGTACAACATGCTGTGTGTTATTATCTGCTATATGCATTTTGTATATAGTAGCCTATTTAATAATTGCATTTGGTTCTTTTGCAGTGATAAAGTGGCATTGAAATGGGCAAGCTACCTTTGCATTTGGCTTTATTGGATTTGTTTGAAAAAGCAAACATGGATCCGATGCAACGCCTATTTAGATCATAGAGTTGTTAAAAAACTTTAAAAAATTTTATTTGCAAAAAATATCTCAAACAAAGCAAGTTAAAACTGCAAAGTCTTATTAAAACGCATTAAAATTCAACAGAATATCGCTCATTTGTAACAATAATATCAAACTTACAAGTCATTGTTGTCAGCAATCAGCTAATCTACGTAAATCAGTACTAATGCACAATGTCGGTAGTTGACATCACTTCAACTACGTCTTTTTTATTGTTACCGTTTGTTATTCGTCCGTCTTTTTAATTTTTATCCTCCAACTAGGCTTCTATTCGTTCATTTTTGAAATAATATTTTTGAATAAGTCTTGTGGTAAAATATTTCTTATCGTCACTTTGCCTAAAAACCGTTGCCAAATATAACATTTTTGTGCTTTTTTTTTAGCTACAAAAGTCATTGGTAATTAATATCTTGGTCAAAAATACTCTCAAACAGTTGTCAAAAATTCTCCCCCAAAGTATAGGACAAAGCGTAACGTTTTTAACAAAATATAAAGAAAACATAACAGGCCTATAACATTTTTTAATAAAGTTTTGAAGGGAGCAAGGCAAGTTAAGGTATTACAAGTTTGTTTTAGTCAAACTTTTTAACTCTTTAGGGGACAGTGCTACATATGTGTACCATGATTGTGATTGTAACGCAATAAAAACACTATTCTTAAAAGGGTTAAAAGAAAGTCTTGAAGCTTTTTTTAATTCATTTTTTAATTGGTAATACAAAAAAAATGAAAAAGAACCGACAGATATAAAATATTTTAAAAAGTCATTTACTTCGAAAGTATTAAAGTAAGTTGTTTCGTCACCAAGACATGAAGCTTCTTTATAAGAGTTCTTTAGTTGCGGAACGTGTGAGGCGCGTTTACTATAACCCAGACTTTGACTATTACTAGTCTTTTTTGGCAAATTTGATTATCAAGTTCTGTAATGAGAACACAGTCTTATATTGACTGATCGACGAGTCGTATAGAACCTTTTGGGAAGAACTCTTGAAATAATTAGTTTTGGCTAAAATATATTATACGTTAGTCGTTGTACAGTATACAGGGCGTAACTTTAAGCTTTTCTTTCAGAGTCAGAATTATTTATCCGATCAATGAGAAAGTACCATCCCATGGTAATTGAATAAACGGATCTTTAGTCTTGTGCATCCGTATGATGCCAGAAAACCGTACAATCACAATATCTTGTTGGAGTTGCTTACAATTTTATAATGTGAATAAATTTATTCATGATTGTTTTTATAGGTTTTTTTATTTCCATGCTGGACTTGTTTCGATTCCATATCACATTATACAAGGGTTGTACAGCCTGACATCACCCATCAAACATTCGTCGTTTGATTTTTTTAGGTATTAAGTAACTTTTACATTCCGCATGGCATTAGTAGCGTTTGCAATGCTTTTGCATTTCAGTTATGACAAAAAATCACTTACCTATTAATTTAAAACCAAAGCCGAAGATTTGAAAGATTGTATTCAGCATGTCACACTATAGCTACTAAAAAAAGTGTAATATGCAGGTATTTAACCATTGTTAAATTTGAAAATTGATTTTTATCTTTATTTTCAGTTAGTACGTTTTCAACTTAGCAAATATATTTGTTGGGTTTCTTTTTTCCAACTTCACTGCGCTATTTCAATCCAACAATGCAAAGCCAACGTTTGTTGCGTATAGTCAATACCCACTAGTAGCGCACTTTACAAAATTAAAAACTGCATTAACTCAATTTTCCTCATCCTTTTTTGAGGTATTGACTCCTCAACGTGGGCTTTAGAAGCCCACCAAAGTTTGACAATCTATAACTCAAAAACTACTTGAGGTGTTGTTTCAAAATTTAAAAATCATTTGCTGAACTTTTTTTAGAGCAAAAACTTTTGTAAAAATTTATTAAAAGAAGTATATAAAAGTATACTTTTGCAAAGTTACTTCAATTTTTACGTTTAGACATTCTTTTAACAAGCTTAAAATGCGATTATAACCCATTCGCTGTTGTAGCATTCCGTAAACGTAATCAAAATTTGGATTTAAAGAGTGACGTTCTTACGCACCACAATTGCAAACTATGAAGAAGCCAAGAAAAGCTTGCTTTATTGCCTGCTTGATCAAATTATTAAATCAGAAGCCTTGTAAATAATCTAACCTACATTTGTAAATAATAGCAATCAGAAGCCAACAATTTATTTTTTACTTTGCAAAGTTTTTATTCAAAAACAAAAAAGCCGAACGTTTTCGACTTTTGTAAGTCTTTATCAAAGCATTTAAAAATTAGCATAATTTAACATTAAATCATAAACGACTATTACATACAAGTAAACTAAAATATATACAATAATGTTCTCAAATTTATGCTCACACTGGTAATACTAATTTAATTCGAAAGCAATGGCAATTCAGTCATTGTTACAACAACAACAACTTTTTTTTTAATTAAACTTTGCAAATTAAATGAAAAATTCTGGCTACTGATTGTTATTATTTACAAATGGAGTTTAAAAATTACCTCTTTCTAAATTATAGAAAATATTTATATTAGTTTCAATTATTTGGTGTGCAATTAGTGTTGTAATTTTGCAAATCGCCCAAACTATCGGACTGCATATTTTGCAAAAAAAGATAAATAATAGCATTTTGAATAGACAATTTATTGCTTTTTATCCGTGTTACATAAATTATTACAGACTTAAAATATCCACTTGCTTATTGTGCACAATCAAAAAAACCTTTATCCTTCTTACACATTGTTACTTTGTTTTTTATTTGTCTCACACAGTAGGTTACTTTAGCTAAGTATTTTTGGCCTTCTTCTTCTTCTTCTCCTTTTGGCCTTTCCCTTCAATCAGGGGTAGACACAGCGTATTATCTTTCTTCAAACCATCCTGTTTTAAACGTCCGTCTCCTTTGTACCAACCTTCCCCATATCCTCCTTCACCACATTCCAAAATTTTCTCCTTGGTCTCCCTCTTCTCCTCTTTCCCGACAACTCCATTTCCATCATCCTTCTTCCTTCCTCTGCGACTTCCATCTCTTCATTTGTTTCTTTGTGTCCTTCACCGTCTCAAGTCCATACACCATTGTTGGTCTCACCACTGAACTGTACACTTTTCCTTTTACTCTAGCTGGTGACCTCCTGTTGCAGATTACCGCCGATGCTTTTCTCCATCCGTTCCATCCTGCCTGCCATCTCTTTTTTACCTCCCTCTCACAACCATCGCTTTCTTGCACCGTTAATCCCAAATACTTAAATTCCTTTATCTTGGTACTTTTGTATCTTCCATCTTCACTGCTTCGTCGTCATTTTCTCCATTTATGCTCAGATATTTGTCTTTGACCTACTTACTTCCATCCCTCTTCTTTCCAATGCATACCTCCAGGATTCTAGTCTCTGCTCCACTTCGTCCCTGGTCTTTTCGCAAATCACAATATCATCAGCAAACAGCATCGTCCATGATGGTTCTTTCTTTACTTCATTTGTTAGCCTGTCCATTATCATTGCAAACAGGAACGGACTTAACGCTGATCCCTGGTGCAGTCCAACCTTGACCTTGAGACTTTCTGTAGTTCCTACTGTACTTATTTTTTTTTATATTTTTTGCCTACTTTTTTATTTTTGTATCACTAATCTAATTTTTTGCCTACTGTGCATAAATAAAATGCCATAAAATTATTTCAATATGAAAGAACATTTATGGAAAGCAAGTTTTTGAAAAACAAGTTATTATGATAATATGTCATGAAAATATATTTCTAAGTACTATTCAAAGCATGCACAAATTTGAAGGCAGTGCTGCAGATATGTTGTTTGAACCACCTGTTTGTCATTATTTTTATGATTTGTTCATATTCTTTTTTCAAGATTTTTAGCTGTAATTGACTTTATTTTTAGAGCAAAGATGACAAAGCTTCCTGAAGTTAGACTTGCAGCTTAATTTTTCAGTATAAATGATCAATACGATGGACAAAAATGTTCTTTTAAGAGATATTCAATTTTGGTTGAAATGGTGAGCTATAAAGGCTTTCTTTTAACATTAGGCCAATTCTATGCCTAAATCGTTGGAGTATGTAAAGGTATCCACTTCAAATAAAATATACATAGGACTAGACTCCTTGGCTTAGTTTTTTTACTACTTTAAATTTTTATGTATTGGGTGAATCACATATGTATTTCCCGGATGAAATGCTGTCAGAAATGTACAAAGCCAGCAACATTTTTTCCAACTTCGTGCGACCTCGTGCTTCATGTAATGCCTAATGTATGTGACATTCCAATACAACGTAATCTTGGGTTTGTGCAATGCTGTCGCATTAGTAATGGGAGGAAGAAACTAGACCCCATTTGTCCATGCACGCCTAAACATAACCCAATCTATTTTGGCCACGCTGTTTTAAACCGGTGCCGGCAAGATGTTGATAAGCACAGAGCCGGGATGTACTTTCACCATAATCATCGTTTGGTCTATGATTCATTCACTGGGAAGCACGGATATCTAATTCGGCAAGATTATTCAGAAAGATTTTGCAGCAGGTTCTCTACCCCTGGTGAAATCATTTGTTTGTTCCAGCTTCGCAAAACCTTCTGAATAATCTTGAGTAATTGAATCAAGTGATTTCACTTGATGTCAGTCTGAGATCAAACTCAGGCTACCAAATGGGAGTTTGAATCGATTCCACTATTGCCTAGCTCAAGCATCGATAGTTACAATATAACTTTTGAATAGGCACGTACAAAATTGTTTTTTGCAGTCTTTTAGGGAAGTGGATGCTGCTAAAGTGGCCTTTACTTCCGAAACGATTCCCCACCCCTGGTTAAACCTTAGTCTTTTTCGGAAGGCTTTTGGTATCCGATGTATAAACTATAGCAAATATTTAGAGCTGTGCTCTGCCAATTGTTGCCGGTAAAGTAATCTGTCTAATTTTTTCCCAAAATAAATTGCAACTGGACAGAATGATAAAAGTTGATTGCTGTAAATGTTTAGCTTGCATTTCTTATAGAAAGTAGATTATAGAAAGTATAGAAAGTAGCATTTATAAAAAGTAGATTATAGAAAATAGCTCACATAATTATAGAAAGCAGATTATACGCATAAACGTTAAAAAATTATCAGTGTTGATTGATTTGGGTAACACCATTTCCCAAGACTGTTTTGCTGGATCTAGTGGTCAACCGGAAGTGGCTACTGGCCGCAACCCAACTAGCCGCCTCAGATTGCTCGCAGCCTAACTGGCCCTAGAGTCATCTATGAAAAGATAAGAGAAAAAAAACTTTATGGTCTTGTTATAAGGATATTATGAAAAATTTTTTTCAATAATTCAGCTTTTCAATAATATTTACCTTTTATATATTTTTCTTTGAAAAATTGTTTTACAAAATTACAAAATCTTACAGCATTTTTATTTCACTAACTCATCTTTATTACTTTTTATATATTTTGATATTTTGAATATGCTAGTGGCAAGATGGCTGTGGTGAGTTGTCCTTCTCTATGAATTTGTGGCCAGTTAGGCTGTGGCCAGTTGGCTGTGGCCAATTGTGTTATTCCTTGTCTTGGTTATTGTCTTCGTTAGTAAGAGTAAAGCTTTTGTTTCTAGCAAGTTCTATAATCGTTCGAACTATGTACAGTCTGTGACAAAAGTTTAGGGACACTTTCCAAAAAATGTAACATATAGCTATAAATGCTCATATCTCAATGACAAATCGGTGGTATTGTGCTATAATGCATAACCTTGTTATTGTGTTAATATATAATCTCTGTATGACACTTTTTTTTTATTTCCCGCTCAATAAATTGTTTGCAAGCTCGCGTTTGAGTAAAAATTAGTTAAATCTAGTTGTTGAAAAAATGGGCAAGAAGCAGTCTTTCATCACAAAAGCACGGGCCCAAATCGTAACTTTAAGCAGTTTAAAGTTTTCTGTACGTCAATTCGCGAAGAATATGATGGTTAGAAAAACAGCTGTGTATAATACAATCATGATATACCAAAATGAGGGTTTTTTTTATAGACAGGAAAAGGTCTGGGGGACCAAGGTTTACCACCAGCAAAGAAGACCGCTTTATGCGTAAGGCAGTTACTTAATCTAAAAAGAGTACCTCAAAAAAATTCAAGCTAAGTTGATGGAAACTGACACAGCAGTCAATACAAACACCATTTAATTCAGGTCGTCTTCAGAATTTGGCCTCAAATCATATAAGCCAACCCGAAAACTACCGTATGTTTGACTTAGACGATGAAGAAGAAACGTCTGGACTTTGCCAATAGACATGCTAGTTGGGACATATTTGTAGACATAGAGATAGACACTTTTCCTATCTATCAAAACACCTTATTTTGGTATTTAATGATTGCATTGTACACAGCTACTTTGCTCATCTCATGTTCTTCGCAATTTAACATACAGAAAACTTTAAATTGCTTAAAGTTACAATTTGAGCCCGTTCAAGCTGAGAGACTGCCTTTTGCCCATTTTTTCAACCAATAAATTTAACTGATTTTGAGTAAAACGCAATCTTGCAAACAATTTCTTAAGCAAGAAATTTATTGAGCAATTTATCAATTTATTGAGCAAGAAAACATTTTATTGAGCAGGAAAAACAGTGTCATACAGAGATAAGATATTAACACAATAACCTGATTATGCATTATGGTCTAATAATACCGATTACCCATGGAGATATGAGTAATTACACTACATGTTGCGTTTTTTAAAAAGTGTCCTTAAACTTTTGTCACAGATTGTACTTATTCAGAAATCTCAGCAATTAAAGCCATGTTTGTATGCCATAGCAATGCTATAGGCAGCTGTCAGATTGACAAATATGGCACCGGCCTTATTCTTATCCACGAGAAAATCCTCGATGTTTTGCATTAACAAAACGACTTGATCTAAGGTTGACATCTTGCTTTTGTTCTCTGGAAAACAATAGATCAATTGGTTTGATGCAGACGTAGGTAAGTATCTTGAATTTTTGGTGGAGGACATACATTAAAGGTAATATATTTGTCAATAACTTTTTTGGTCTTCTTCAGTCTTCTCCGTTTTTTGAATCGCGATTATAAGCGCTTTTCCGTAGATTTTCGAAATTTGGAGTTCACGCATACACGAGGAAAGAAAGTTATGTAATCAAGACTTCAAAGCAGCAAGCATAAATTATAAAATTTTTGCTCATAAATTTAGGGCCCCGAGCTTAACCCGATTTTACGTAAAAAAAATATTGGAAACTGCCCAGGTCATCCGTAATCAGTGATGACCCTACAAAGAGGGGGCTTGATGCAAGAAAAATAGGGGGCATTTATTATTATTTTAAACAAAATGATCACTAAAAAAAATTCATTAATTCAAGAGGGGCCACTTTTTAGTATTCTGAAACAATTTAATTTCTTTTAAAAAGAAGTTCATGGTTTAGGGGGACCACTAGTTTGTGTTCCAAAACAAAGTGATCTCTAAAAAAACAGGTTATCGTTTTATGGAAGCCACTTTTTAGTGTTCTGAAACAAAATAATTTCTAAAAGAAAATAAAAAAGATCATCACTTTTAGGGTGCCACCGTCATGGTGCTCCTACAAAAAAGTAAAGCAATCTTAGGGGATCTTGCTTAGGGGAGTCTTGCTTAGAGGATTACTTTTTGACGCCTTTAGGGGGGCCCGGTTCGGCTGCTCCGCTTGCACCCTACTAAAGCCATCATCGTTTGTAAGTGAGAGTCCAACTAGTGGGTTCAGTAGCATATTAAGAGAGGACATTGTTCCATGGCCTCCTCGGGAATCATTTATACGTAGGCTTACCATTTGTAGTACAGTACTTTTAGTGCCATGCCCTCCCTTGAAGATTACTAACACTTTAAGGCTTTGTCCCGCCCATTTGGCTAAAAATTCCGCCAGAAAATAAATACAGATTCTATGTGCAGGCCCCTTTTTTTTATATTTTTAGAGGTCATTAATCTTCAAAACGAAAATCATAAAATCTGAGACTTATTCAATGTATAAATTTTTTTAAAGAAAACTTTTTTTCGTAACAGAAAACTATGAAATTCGGAACTAATTTAAAGTGAAGAGCTTTTTTAGCTGCCACTTAAATGAATTTTTTATTAAGCCTATTTGATTGTAGCCGTATAACCCTTCCCTTTTGAAGATCCTCGGTACGCCAGTGAGTGGGTCATTTTAAAACTGCAAAAACATCAGAATATAATAGAATAAACATATTAGACTAGATGTCATAAACTTTTTTAAAAAATGATATTTTCACATTCAAACGTAAAACTTATTGACAAAGTCAAATAAAGACCTCAATAAAGGTCTATTGTCGAAATTTTACTAAACTGTTTGCAATAAGTAGGGACTGTTTTTTAACACTAAAAGACGGGAATTTTTCCCTACCTAAAATGACGGTTGCGGTCAATTTTGACAGGATTAATGCTTTGTACTAAAATTATTTGAAATGAAAAAATTTTTTTACAGTTGGAAATAAATTAACAATTGTTTCGAATATTTTTTTGATTAACATTTTCAATAATTCAAACAAATTTAATCAAATAATAGTTTGTTATATGCCTTCCATTGCACAAAAAGAACAAGTTGCAACAGTGAATTTAGATAAATTATGTTTAACACAGTAAGAATTCAAGCATATATCGCAGCAGGCGCTAGACTTGTTTCTACATAGTTGCAACGGACATTTCTTTTTTTTCGTGCAATTTGCTGGAGATTTCTAGCACCACAGTGGAAAAGAAGACGAATCGTTTTCCGTAGGAGGATCACGGCACATTTTTTTATTAGCTAAAGTAAAAATGTTTGTCTTATCAATCTCTGGCTTGTTATTTCAGAGTAGATTATATATACATTTATGCATGCACACAGTCTATAATGTAAAAAAACATAGCCACTGGCCACTTTCTTGCAACCCTTTTGCAGGTATCATAACGCGCAATTTGGTCCAAAACATCTACACAGACTTTTGACAAGTTTTAACCCTTAAATGTTTTGTGTTAGTTTTGGAGTGTGCTCGGTCGACAAAGACTGTTTGGTGCATTGAACGTAGCATACCGTGCATACAGTATAAACTAACTTTTTTTGGTTTTGTTTATAGTCAAAGGGCATGAAAAGGAGCAATACATGTATATTTCTGAGGCATATAAAGACTTTTCTTTCATCGTAGCCTTAACTTTTGATATCTCATTTATTTTCTTCCTATTAAAATCTCGTCAGTGACAGTTGGATCTTGTCAAAAAACAGCAAAAAAAGATTTGAAAGGTAAATAAAAGAAAGCTATAAGTTCGTTGTCGGAGATTACTCAAATCGGATCAACATATCAAGAAAGATTGGTAAACAAATGGTAGTCAATATAAAACCCAAGAACCGAATAACCGATTGCAGCGATGACCAGATTTGTATTAAAATTTGGTAAAGAAAAGTATAAAGATCAAGAAATCAGCTGCTAACTATTCAGAGGAATGGTGCCAGGCTATCCTTCGACTGTATCAAGACAGTCATCAGAAAAGACCAAGTAGGGAAAGACAAGTATTGCATAACGTAACTCTTTTGAAAATTTACCAAATTTTGATACCAATCTAGTTATCGCTGCTATCGGCTATTTGGTTCTGGGATATTATTTGGACTACTATTTGTTTATCAATATTTCTTTCCTTCCTTACATTATTGTTTCAAAAAATTAAATTTTTTCTATAAATTAAATAAAGGTTTGTGCTACGAACTGTTACTTAGAACTAAGAGAAATAATCTAAAATGTTGAGCTGCATTTGTAGCTATGAAAAAATAAAGTTTTTATAACAGAGATCTCATTTTGACACACTAAAGAAAATAGGAAAAAAATTATCGGTCATCACGAATTGTTTACCCACTGTTTAGCGCAGTGGTTTTTAACCTTTTTTACATTGCAATCAATTTTGCAACCCAATATAACTTAACGACCCCCTTTCTTCAAAAAATTCTATTTAAATATATCTAGGCAATTTCATGCGTTTGTGAAGGCGCATTAAATAATAAATGATTTAAAACAATTTCCTGTATTAAATAAAACTTTGTTTTGACATCTACAAAACAACACTGTAATATAACTTGTGTTGCATCTTATTTTGGCGGGCTCTAGCAGCCAAAATAAACAATAAGTCTTTCTCTAAAATTTGTTTACACCTAGTTCTGCTCTTTCTTCTGAGCAATGCACAAAAAGAAGTCTTACACAGCGATGTTGGCCAAAAAAGCATCAAAATTGGAATGGCTCCGTTTGCAACTTTGGATAACAAAAAAGCAGTGGCTTACCGAAATGCAAGAAAGCCTTCTATTTGTATCCGTAGTTGAGTCATTTTATTGGGCTATTAACTCGAGTATAATATCATCTCTGTTGATCATGCTGATAAGGTCTGTATCGCGTTCTTCATCATTGCAAAGCTTCTACCAACTCGGCTACTCTGTCGACATTTATACTAAAGCATGCTTCATTGAACTTTTCGTTTTTTTTTGGCCCTACCAATGGGTTTTTATTTCATTCTAATCATTCAACCACAACGCAATTTAATTCAAAAATAGGTTTTCACTTGATTTTTGAGCAATAGATGAGACCTTTCTTTTTTTCAGCTTTCACTTGACGCTGTTACAAAAATCAGTTACAAAACAATTAGTTTGCGGCTCGCAAGTTTTGGTGCCTTCTCACTTTGAATAGTTATCCTTGCTTAGTTTTAGGTCAGTTTAAATAATAACTCTATTTTTGTTTGTTCAACTCTTGTTTACCTCTATTTATTGCTGTAACTTAATAAAAATTTTATTCACCCGAATAACAAACGCTGAACTAAGGTTTAAATGCTAAGCTAACAAATCTTCAGTTCAGTTCAGTTTTCTTTTGCTTCTGCTCCGCCACATAATAAAAGTAAAACTATAATTATTTAATAATGAACATAATTAAGGCTGCGAATAAGAAAAAGGAAGAAGTAACAAAGCTTGCAAAAATAGTAATGAAATATATAGTATATAGAAGTTGTATTACAGGAAGCAAGGTTGTTTCATAACAATACAACTTTGTTTTATATTAGCTTGCAAAAATAGTATTAAAATATATGTAGAAGTTGTATTACAGGAAGCAAGGTTGTTTCATAACAATATGAATTTGTTTTATAAGCAGAAAAAATAAAAAAAATAAAAAACTACAAAATTTTACACAAATTATATTCGAGTTGGCAGGTACGCCCTATTGATGGCAAGCGCGATCGACGCGTTCTATGGGTTCAATTTCTAGTCTCACTGTTTTTTGTATTCTCGCTATTGTGGCTACTATGACGTAATAATGTGTCTGAGTCAATAACGGGAAGTCGCCTCACACATGTTAAAAATGTTATAACTTGAAAATACAGTCGTTAGAAACGGCAAGATCAAATATCTTTAAAAACTTTTATCAACATGGCCAGACGAGTAAATACTTTGCTTTGATTAAACATTTTAAAAAAAGAATTTTCACCTCTTCTTTCTTTATAAATCTTCAAACCTCAATAGAGATTCATTATACTCATAGCTCTCTGTCCTAAATAATTTAAACTGACAAGTCGGACACACTCAGCTAATATGTAAACATTGCCACACCAAAATTCGAACAAAAATTTAGATCCAAAAATTGATCGATTCGTCGTCAGCAAATATTAAACAAAGTACAACAAAATCCAATAAACAAGATTAAATATAAATATCAGCAAAGAATAATTGAAAGTTTTTAACTTGTAAAGAAGAATGTTTAATGTATTTAACAAAACTAACAACAAAAAATTTATGTATGTAGTAATTGCAAAATTAAATAGCAAATCATTTTGATTATATACAAACAAAGCAAAAAGACACAAAAGCAAAACGTATTTTTCTTGAAAAATTGTAAAACGTAAACCAAAATTCATTTTATTTCAGTTTTCAGTTTTTAAAAACAAAAACAATAATAAGTTTTAAGGCAAGAAGATTGCAAGAGGATCATGGATTCATCAAATTTGCCGTCATCCTGAAACATTATGACATGATAAATAAGTTCAAATGTTAAAAAATCATAACAAATTTAGTTTTAACTTACTGAAAACTCTAAAAAAACCCAACTTGGTTGTATCTAAACGTGAAATAAACAACAACGCTGGTTAACAAAGAATAAATGTTCTTTAAAACAACATGAGAGTTTGGTTTTTAATCTGAAATTTGGACGCCGATTGACAGTGCAATGCTCAAATCCGTTGTTGGTTTTTTCCTTGTACATGTGGTTTTAGAATAACTACTGACAGCGTTTTTAAAAACGTATTGCCAGAATTCAACTTAGTTTACTCCTTTTTAAATAAAAAGTCAAGTTTTTTTTAATTTTTTAAAATTAATTCTTTATTCAGTGTTTTTGGGATCACTAAAATCAGTCACAAAAATATAAAAAATTTTTTCACAGTAATATTACATAAAAAAATATACCACTGCCCACTTCAAGATGGTCATGTAAACGTATGATTATGCAAAACTCCATTGAATTAAAACAAAGTACTTAAATAGCAAATTAAAATTATAAAATTCAATAAACAAAAAAGCTTTAGTTCAACCAAAAATGCTGCTATTCTGGCTTTATATCTCCTACCCCGTAACCAATGTTAATTAAGATATCATGAATGGCTTATCCTAATTTTCACGACTGTGAGCCACCACTTAGTTACTAATAATGCTTATTCATGTGCTTTCTTTTGATATTAATCTAACCATTGTTTTCAGTGTTTACTACACCTCCTTCATTAATTTTTATTTTTTGTATGCGTCAAAGATTTGATATGATAACACATGCTTAAGTCTGATGTTAGATTTCAGATAGATATTTTAATAACTTTGATTGAAATTGACGTCGTATTGGATGGCACCTACTTTTGGTCAGGTGCAGACTAAAACTAGACCGATAGTATATCCTTTACTATTTCAGGTTTCTGTGCTGTCCTAATCAAATGCTAGTAGCGATAGTGTTGAATTAAGATCCAAGTTTGTCATCAAGAATTGTCAGAGCCGATATTCCTCCTGGTGACTAATGTATGGCGCACGTTGTTAGGACCTAATCTGCCGTTTGTTCAGTGGCCCCACACCCGCAATCCCGTAAAGAAATGAGACATAAATACCTTTTACATGAGTCCATATGCAATTGAGCATAACCCAAGCTGTTTTGATAAAGCTCATTTCAATAGTCCTGGTACTGATTATGGAATGAAAACACAACGCCTGGATGTAATCCGGTACTACTGGGTAATAATACATTAATTTATAGAGCGCTTTTTACAGAAGAGTAATTTGACCAAAAACGCTTTACAAGAAAGAAAATTAAAAAAGCAAAATAAAATCGTGTAACAATAAAAAAGTAAAAGAAAATAAACAAAAGTGAAAAGATAAGTTTTTAATTACATTTTTAATTATGAGAGTATTTGAATTATTTTTAATTGATTATTATTCCATCTTTAATTAGTCCATTATACCGCGAAGGTGTTTAATTCGTAACCTAGCGTTATAGTTTCCGCGAAACTAAAACAATCGGATGTGCAGACTGTAATTTCTTTTGTAAGCCATCCAAAGATTTGTGTAAAAAGCTCTAAAATATATTTTTATAGGGTCCTGCGTGCCAAGAAGAGTGTTACTGGTCGGCAGCGTGGTTGAGTGGTTAAAGCGCCGGAATTGTAATTGACATGGTCTTGGTTCAAAACCTACTCTCGCCATTCTTTTGTGTCCTAGGAAAAGCACTTTACGACACACTCTCCCGCTTGGTGGTCTTTGCAGGCCGATCTAAATTGCAGTTATATTTTTATTAAGTTTCAAGCGGAGACCAATATCGTGGCATCTCCGGAAGCAGGTCGGAGTAATTACTTATCTTATGTATGGCGCCTTTTATGCTTCCTTGCGAGTCAGGAGGATAAATATAGAGATAAAATAAATAAATACTCTCAGTCAGAGAAGCTTAACTGGCTGGATGCCTAAAGTATGATTAGGTCCGTTAGTTTAGGACGTAAGCATCGAGTGACAATGCTCAAAACAGCATTTAGACCCTATTGTCTATAAGCAGCGATGGTCTTATAATAAGGAAGGTCTAGTGCAAGAAAAAAAGGGACAACTATTTAAAATTTATTTTGTAATAATAACAAAAAAATGGGTAGCCTAGTTCAAAACAAATTGAAAGCTTGTCTTAACTTCGCTTTTTTTTCTGGCTGTAATAGCGATCTCTAAAAAAGTCATCATTTCCTAATCAAAGTTCAAAATTTCGATTTTTGTCCCAAAAACATACTGTTTTTGATTGCCGGAATTTACGAAAGCGATGAGACAGGGGGAACCATCATAGTGCTACTATGGAGAGGTAGAGCAATAATTTTCTCAATGGAGGCCACTTTAACAGCGTTTTTTTAAGGTTCCCAGGTGCGGCCGCTCCGTTTGCTCTGTACTAAGTTAGCACTGTCTATGAAGCACGTTGGTGCGCTGTTATACCAGAATGGTAAACAATACTTAACTTTCGACTGTACCAGAAATAGGGTAGCTGTATGCATACCTTTGGCACCAGCAGCCATCCTCTGCTCATATGTCGCCTCAACAGTGAAACGCAAGAAGATAGTTTTGACCAATGCCACGAGAGGGTAATATAACGTAAGCATTCTTTTCAGTTTTTCCCAAGATAGATAAAGACTGGACAGAATGGTATAAGTCTTTTTGTAGTAGTAAACTTTAGCTCACATTTTCTTCAAAATAAGCATGTTTTTTCTGATTGTGAAAAGCATATTGTACAGTACGTATAAATATTAAACAAAAAGGAAACCAAGATTGATTTCTGAAAACCGCTGCTTTTCAGTCGGCAAAGCCTATTCGCTTATTGTCTCAGATATTAAAGGTAAATTTTTGGTTCCAGACAAGTTAACTGATTATTAAAACCATGTGCTTATACGGCAGAAGTCTCAATTGCTTGAAGATAAGGTCACTGTGCCAGATCGTTAAATATGCTGGCAGCCTTCTTCATTGGCTTAAAAATTCGCGGATATTTTAAGAAAATAAATTGATCCACAGTTGACTCTCCGGATCAAAACTAATCCTACTCTCTAGAGAGCAATGGAGAAGTAAGATTAAAACAGTATAGCAGGCTTAAAGCTGTTTAGTATAAGATTTTCTTTTTTATCATTTTCCTTTTATAAGATTACAACCAACCTTAATTTCTTATTATAGAGTCATTACAAAACTATTGATATTGGGTTTTCACTAGTTGAAGGTTTTGATAAAATTTTTTGCCCTGCTCATTGCTCATTGCAATTTTGTTGGCAAGAAAAATATATGTATTGTGGTGAGTTTCGTCTTCACGTGTCACTTTATTAGTTGCCTTTTTCTTTCATTTCTTGTGTAGCGTTGGTGACGTCATTGGTTTTGCCTCGCATGTTTCTTTCTCGTTATTTCAGTTAGTTAGCAATCATCATGGTGTCGGTTGTATTTTGTTTTCCTTAAATTTAGTCTTTTAAAGCCTTAATAAAAGGTAATAAATTGTGAGACATATTACAGGTATGAATGAAAAAAGCATCTTTAGAGACAAACGATATCTGCATAAAGCCGAAACGATCTCTTTATAAGCCAAAAGCAGTTGTGACCCTTAATAAATAAAAAAGCTTTCACGAAGTTTCCTAAAAAGCTAGAGTATATCTCTTTAAAAGCTTCTAATCATAGACTCTAAATTTGAATCTGTGCCTCTGGAAAATGAGTAACTCATCACTTGGATGTTTTTCTCAGCACCGATAGCAATCGAATCAAGTTCATCTTAAAATATCATACAGTAGGTAACTGTGATGAAGATCTCGAGACCAATATTTTGTGGTCTCGGTCTCGTCTCGAGGTGATGTGGTCTTGGTGTCGTGTTATTTTAATTGGTCTCGAGATCGGATATTTTTTTAATATTTTTGTTACTTGTTGTTATTGTGATGAATTTCGCAATTTACTTAAGGGCAACATTCTATTGACTAGCTTTGCTCCAATTTGAAGTGGTGAAAAGCTTAGAGCCAAACTTCTTTAATCTCAAGTTTAGCAACTTTTTTAGGTTTATTCCAATGAAAATTTTTATTGTGATTAGAGCTGTCTTTTACAAACTAATCTGTCTATTTGAATTTAATTTGCTGTCCATTTAAACTTAATTTTTATCTATTAATAGGACTGAATTTAGAATTGCTTGTTTAGACACTCAACCAAATAAAAGTACTGTCTGGTGTCTTGCTTAAGAACACAACATCTTGACAAGCTTAGGAGTTGAAACAAGACCCTGAAGATTGCAAACACCCTTAAACCCACTCGCGCCATTCTGTTGTGTCCTTGGGAAAGACACTTTACAGCACATTCTCCTGCTTGGTGGTCTTGGCAAGCAGTTCTAAATTACAGTTGTATCTTATTAAATTACAAGCGGACAGCAATATCTTGGCATCTCTGGAAGCAGTTCGGAGTAATTGACTACCCTATGTATTAGCGCCTCCGTCGCTTTCCTGCGAGTCAGGAGGATAAATATAGAGATAAAAATAAAAAATAAAACCAACACTCCGGCTCAGGCCATGCTTCTGTGTAAACTAATATTTGAAACCAGTACTTGATCTGATACAAAAGAATAGCAAGCAATTATGTTGATGAATCAACATTTTATTCAAGATACAGCTACTGCTTTATTTATTTACTCTTATCTAAGACCGTCAGCATATTGGCTTCATGAAAATCTTCGTATCTTTCATCTTCTTCTAGAAGCCGTTTTCTTATGGCGATTACTGCACAAGCACGTATAAGACTGAACATCAGCACTTCAGTGTCCAGACATAGCTTGTTAAACCTTGATATGTTGGTAATGCAGTTTCCATTTATTAATTTTTCTTGGATTATTTCAACTTTTCTGCAGCATTTGTTTTTAATTATTGATGGCATAATATAACAATGCTGGCAGGAACAGTGAAAATATTCTTCATTGCTTATAGGAAATTATTCGACGTCGTATAAAACTATTTTCAACTGTCGTTCGATCAACTGTCTGGTCACGCTTTTAAGTACAGCACATGCTGCTGTTCGCACTTAAGTTTTTGCTTTAGCTTAAAATGTTTCAAAATTTGTATAAAATTAAAATCATGAAGTTCTAATCACCAACAACCTACCTGGCAAAGCTACAAAAACTTTGTTGTTTCGGTTTTAATTTGCTAGGAGTTGTCCAATATAGAAATGTAGTGTGTTTAGTAAGCTGAGTGATTACATTTTTATGATTAGAAATTATTCTTTGTGACGTCACAATTAAGAAACAGAAAATTATACTGAGATTGAAAAGTCGCTGAATATCAGTTTTGGCATGGTTATATAGTTTACAATATAAAAACTAAAAATATTTCAAAAATCTGATCTTCTAGAAAAACAGTGAATTTCGAGAATCAGGGTCGTAGTTTGCAAGAGTCTAATATTGTTTTCTGTTTGTTAATTCTAGAAAAATAGAATTGAAGTACAATTAGTAATCTGACATTCAACAATATTTTTTCTATGTTTCTTATAAAACCTTTTTTTAATGTTTGTTAAAATTACTTCAAATCTTTGGCATTTATTGGTTAATAAAAACTATCCAATATCATATTGGTTTATTTATAAAGTTGTACTAAGCTAACTATATTAGGTTACAATGGAAGTTATTTATGTTTTATAACAAAAACTAAAAATAAAACTGATTCGGAGCAAATGTCTGGAACGTGTAGAACTTTCAACAAAAAGCAAAAATCGAAGCAGTTGAAAACAATTTTACTAGTCGCTGACGTTTTGAGAGTTAATTTGCCGCTGGAAAGATTGTTAATTTTAGGTTTTAAATCTTTCCATTAAAGATTGTAAATCTTTCTTGCCGCAAATTAATTTCTGTTGAAAGAGATGTCCTGAACAAAGGTTTAAAATTGGGTATTTTTCCTCCGTTCCTAGATAATATACATGTTTAAATAAACATATTATTCATTCTTCATGCATGTATGTCGTGATTCGTGTACGCCAAATGCGTGGTTGCGGCATGCTCGGCTTATGCTTTGTTTTATCACTCGTGCCTCACTTCTCATAATATTCATCGTGTGAAATTTTGTGTGAAGGCGTTTTTTTGTCCCACGGTCGGTGATTTGATTCATTCAGTCATGTTCATTATATATAGTAACGTGGCTATACGATTTGGTAGACAGGCGACGAAATAATGCATAACGTGTTAGTGCTATAATAAATTTAATAAAGTTTATTTGATATAAGTTTGGTTATACTGTGTTAGGGTTAGTTTTAAAACAAAACACCTAATCCTAACATTTTGGTAACCCCGATGTGATGTAATAATTTTATCTAAATAATGTAAATGTAAATAATCGTAAATAATATAAATAGTTGTAAAAAAAATTTTTTTAACAATTGGCGCCCATGTTTTAACTTTTATTTAAAAATAATATAAGAAAGATTTAAAAAAAAATTATATATATATATATATATATATACAGTATACGTATAAGTAAGTATAACTTGTATAATAAACGATATAATATACGATAAGTAAGATTTAACTTTGGTTTGGTGCCCGACGACTTTGAACAAAGGTAAGAAATAATTTTTTTTTGCTTTTATTATTTTCCACCTTGTTGCCAATCCTATGTAATGATCGCCGATCATTGTTTCTCCATTGTTTTTGCTTTGTTATTTTAATGCCAGTGGTAACAAAGTTCTAAATTAAATTCTCGAAAAACTAATTTAAAGTCTATTTGAAAAATCATTAAAAATTCTGCTGAATCGCCGCCAATTTCCGCCGATCAACAACCTGGCTTTTACTGCTAACAATAGTAAAAAATAATTTGGCTTTGAATTTTAATTTTTTAAACTCATGCCGTTTTGGTCCAACATTCTGCAGCGCACAGCGTATCTCTCGTGTAAAATCGCATTTTTTTTCCTATGCCGCGAACAACTGAAAATTGCAAATTGTTAATGGCCTGTGATTTTAATGGCGACACTTCTTTTTTTTAATGGACACTGACTCGTGATATTCGTTGATTAGTGCTTCCAAACGTGAGCGTAAACTACTCCAGACTTTACTGTTTTATATTCTACGACATCCAACGTTATCCAAACGTATGGTAAACAAACTTTGAAAATTAATTTTAGTTCTTCTAAAGACTATACTTTGAATTTTATAAAAACTGGTTTGAATCTTGTTTTGATAATCGGACATGATTTTTCTTCAATTTTTGTAGGCTTGCTGTTGATGCAAATGAACGCTGTTTGATTGTTGCTCATAACAGTATTGTTATTAATTTAAATATTAATGATTCTTTTATTTCAAGTAGAAACAAATCAACGTCAACTTCTGCGGCAACTGTGACGAAGGACTCATGGAAACCGCCGTGCGAAAACATTTTCTACTTTACAGATACGTCCAACAAAGCACACACCGCCTTATTCGACACCAATCGACAAATTCCTCTTCTTTCGTCGTGCACCATACCAACAAAAAACTATTAGATTCGATCGAGTAATTAACCCACTGATCCGCTATCAAAAGTTAAGAACCATATCTTATAATTTCTTTTTTTGCTTTTCTTCATTGTTTTTATTTTTATTTTTTGATGGCTCGAAGTTTTCTCATGCTTCTATTGATTAGGCATTTTCTTTTTCATAATTTTGATTTTTCGTTTGTCCCACTGTCAATTAGAGCGTATCTGTAATATTCTTTCTTTTCAAATCGTTTGTTGTTGCATTGCCAGTTAGAACGAACTTCTACTTTTGTTTCTTTTCAACGTTGGGCAAATTACACTTCTATCATAAGCATTAGGCAGACCTTGTCTTGCGATTTGGCTGGTGATGTCCTCACACAACTTACCTGCCAACCAATTAACGCAACGGTCTTGCCTGCATTAGCTTTTGATAACGATACGAAATCTTCTCTCTTGCCTTTGGTTAGGTATGAACGCACCCAAGCTGGTAAACCGCGTATAGGCCAACTTGTAAGTCCAAACTTTATTATCTAAGGCGAGCATCGTATTAAAAATATTATCACTCTGGGAGAACTGTTTTCTTTTAAAGACATTCGAGACTTATCCTTTTTTTTTTTCTGTAAAAGATTTTTGCAGATATACAACAAGCTGTGTCGAAACACATAACGGTTTGACCAATTTAAATTCGTTGCTCGCAACTATTGCCCAGACTGCTGTAGAATGGGATGAATTACAGCAAGCCATCTTCTCTCTTCAAGCAAGTGAAGTTTACAACGCCAATTTTTCTGTTATCACAAACTTTGTGCGTTATTTTTCCCGACATACTTTTCTTTTAGGCCTTTCAGAACTTTCCACACCTTAAATAATCATCATGCTTATTCTAATAAAAATTTTAACAACAATGTAGATTTTAGTTTTTACATTGAAATGTCTTGAAAAAATATCTTCAAAATTGTTGTCGTGTGCAATTTTTTTTGTGTGTGTTCTTGTTTTATCCTACTGTCGCTTCTTTTATAGCTGTTATATTGATGCATGCTTAAATTCAATTTTTCAGACTGTATTAGTTTTGGTATTTATCAATTAATTACGCAGATCGTTGTCGCTTATGTTTGTTTTGCAGTGCTCAGCCGTCGTCATCTTACACAACACCGCCACCTCACGACCACAACTTCACAACTTCAAACAAACTTCCGAATTGTACCCAGCATCATTTACAAAAGATAATGCCAATTGAAGGACTTTTTACAAAATATCCGAATACAACTCAACAACTAGAATATCGAAGATGCAAATGAAAGTACCAACAGTTCCAAATTTTCGATGGAGCATTTTTAACACCTACTTCCTACAACTTGATCATTATAATTGTCTTAACTGTTGTTGTTAAATATTTTCTAAAACACTTTTTGCTGTTTAATGTGTTTGTATAATTATTTCCAGCTACGAATTGAAAATTACATGTCTCATTTAATATAATTTTCAACCATCATAAAATATAATATATCAAAGGTGATTAAAGATTCGTCAATAACATTTATATTGGAAATAGCAATTTATATTGAAAATATATTGGAAATATTTTTATTTTTGGCAATATAGACTGTCTTAATGGTGCAATTCGAAGTTACTTTCACAAACATTTCACTTACAATTTCACAACATATACTCGTACACTTCATCACTCCAATATTTCGTGTTTCATATATCACACACACAACCCAACATTTCCATATTATGTTTTTAATGTTTTAGTTTTTAAATTACTTTACTGGTTTCAAAATGTAATTTGATTTTTCCTACAAATAATTTTTCAATTTCTTTAATAATTTTAATTATTCTATATTTCTGTATTTTTATTTTCAACTTTTTGTCCACAAAATTTTTTTTTTGCAACTAAGGGGAGAATGTCGTGATTCGTGTACGCCGAATGCGTGGTTGCGGCATGCTCGGCTTATGCTTTGTTTTATCACTCGTGCCTCACTTCTCATAATATTCATCGTGTGAAATTTTGTGTGAAGGCGTTTTTGTATCCCACGGTCGGTGATTTGATTCATTCAGTCATGCTCATTATATATAGTAACGTGGCTATACGATTTGGTAGACAGGCGACGAAATAATGCATAAGGTGATAGTGCTATAATAAATTCAATAAAGTTTATTTGATATAAGTTTGGTTATACTGTGTTAGGGTTAGTTTAAAACATACTCTCTAATCCTAACATGTACATGTTCAAATCGAGTTTGAAAATCTTTACCGAGAAGTCCGGCAGATTGCTTATGTTCTGTCACCATCTAGTGGCAATACACAAAAAAAAACATCTTCGCTCGTCACGCTGCTGAGGCGAATCGTTGGCTTAGGATGGAGTACTGGTGTCAAAACACTGAGCAAAGCTGCCCTATCTCCGGTCTACTTAACAGCTGAGTACTGCACTCCAATCTAGTTCGTAGCGCTCTCACGCGCCTTATACCTAGACAGTGTCTTGAATCTTTGCCAACTAGAAGCGACACTCTATTTGGCTTACCATTAATCTCTGGACCTTAATAATATCCTGCATGGTCTTTTAGTGGGTCATAAATTACTCGCCAATAGAGACTAAGATCTACTGTAGACATCCATTTGTATCTGCTGCGCGGAATCTTTTAAACAACCTTGCCGGACTTGACATCCGCGCGGCTCAGTAGACGGATTATAGATGAAACGCGAAGTACTGCGAGAGTACATCCAGGCTCCATGTTTTTATACCCAGGACCAGTGCCAGGTCTATTGGAGTTAACTTTTCCCAAACAGCTTGGGTAAAGCTCCATCGCCTGCGGGCCGGTATTGGGCAATTTCATTTGCACATGCACAAATAAAGTCTCACTCCTTCACCAAATTGCAAATGCGATACATCTAAACAAACTGCAAACCACGTTCTAATAGCGTGCCCCATATATCGGGCACCACACGAAGCACGAGGTCTAACGGTTTTAGATGACGAAACTCGATGCTGGTTTAACACCATCACTGTCAGCATCTCTTCTAGCAGTACAGCATCCTGGGGTTGTAAAAGGATAAACCATTGGCCCCTGTTTGTGTCTGACCTGGAATGGATGCCCATCTAAACAATGAAAACGGCCCCTTTTATGTTTATTTACTATGTAACTAAATTTATGTTTTTTTTCTTGTTGTGACGTAACTGTGTTTTAAATTTTTAAGTTTTCTTTTTTAAAAAAACTGTGTTTTGCTTGGTAAACTCTCAAAACGTTAGTGTCTAATCCAGGCCAGTCAAACTACGGCCCGCGGACCATATTTGGCCCTTTTTACGTTCCTGTCCAGCCCGCGTGAGGCCAATCATAAACAACATAAATTAACTCTTTTATGGCGGGAACCCAATATGGGCAATATCACGTGACTCAAAGTGAACAGAAAAACAAGCTCGGCAAATTTTTTTGGCTAAACTTCCTAAAAAACTCTTTGATGTTTCTTGTTACGTCACAATACCCCAGCAAATGCGCAAGTCCTTTATATACGGCTGTGCGTTGCTTTAAAGTCAGAATTTTTAATCAGCAAAAAACATCTAAAGCCCTGTAACGAACAGAATAGAGATAATTTATTTAATGTAAATTATATTTTAGCTAATCAGGTCACAATTATGAAAAAAAACTATATACTATAGAGTACCATCTGTAGATTTAAATACCGTAGGTAGGTTTAAATAGTGTAAACTATTTCGCGACATAGAATGGAAGATCTCGCGACCCAAATTTGGGTTGCAACCACTATTTTTGGACCCCTGCTCTATAGTGCCATCTATCTTATAGCACGATAGATACTGCAGTGATAGAAGTGCATAAAAAAACTGAGTGATACATTTTTATTTGCTAAAGTAAAAAAATTTAAATAACCCAATTGAAAATATTTTTGTAAAACATAATACTGGTGCAGTTTTATGCTTCAGCAAAAATACATCAGTCGATCAAAATTTGTTACATAAGTATTTATTCAGTGACAAAAGACTACGTTACTTTGCTGAACAAGCTAAAATAATCTATGATCTTGCCATTTCTTCTTTATAAATTCTCACGAAAAAAACCGAAACTTATTTTCTTGATCATAGTCAAAGCGCGCAAAGATTCAAACAATGGCGCGCAAGCACACAAACTACGATCAAGTTCAAAATTTTGTTGTTTCAATAAGAAATGTACCTTTCGTCATATTCTCTTGGGAGGATAATCGAATATAGCGCGCGCGTTTCGCAAAATATTCAGACAAAAATTTCTTCACCAGACAGAGTAGAACTCTAGCGACACGTAGCGACTTGAAAATTTGAATTATCTTGTCGCTAGTTGTAATTATTGGGGAAAAAATTTTTTTACAAAGAAAAGTGAGGTCTTTTATTTTGCTTATTGCAAATTTGTTTTCAAACAAATTTTTAAAACTTTTATAGCATTTTACTCAAGAAAAACTTATCTTTTCAATGATATAAAATCTAAACATTGTTTTTTTATAATCAATGGGAAAATTATAGTTAAATATTGCTTAATTCTTAAAAAAATTTTTTTAACGCTGCTAGTCGACAAAAGCCCCGCTGTAAAAGAATTAAATAAACATTTGCTTTTTTTAATTTTATTTAAAAATTTGAAATTTTATTTTGAATAGCGTTACGTTAAGTTACTTTTGTATGAATGTATGGGCGTACGTCAGTGAAAGTTAACTAGCAAGGCTGCTCGGAAGATGTCGGCTCATGCTAAAAAAAAAGTTGATAACGAATGCCGTGTTTTTAACAAGACACAGACTGACGGTATTTTTTTGCCGAAGTTAAAGGTACTGCAGTGTGCTTAATCTGTGGTGCATAGGTTGCTGTGTTTAAAGATTTTAATTTGAATTGCCGCTACGCGACCAAGTACGAATACTGAAATCTGTCTGATGAAGAGCGTGCAAGGGAGTCTGATGCATTGCTTGTAAAACTACAACCCAAACGAATATTTTTTACCAAACTTCACACCTCCAAGAATGTCATTTTTCTTAAAATCGCCGAAAAAAGTAAGGCGTTTTTTAACAAGAGTTTATTAAGGAGTGTTTATTGGACTCTGCTGAGCTGATATGACCGGAGAAAAAGGCGCATTTGAAAGCGTTTCACTTTTCCGACGCACTGTAACGATGCAGATTGAGGACATCATGGGAAACTTAGAGCTTTACCTGAAGAACAGAGCAGCCAACTTTGACTGTTTTTATTTGGCTTTGGATGAGACCTGCAATGTACGTGACACCGCCCAGCTACTTATTTTCTTACGTGGGATAACTGTAGACTTTCAAATTATGGAGGAAGTGGCAGCCATGCAGTCAACAAAAGGGACAACCACTGGTAATGACATTTTCCGAGAGGTAAATGCATGTTTGGACATGTGAGAACTAAAATAGAACACGTTTTGCAGGTGTGACAACAGATGGTTGTCCAAATCTGACAGGAAAAATGTTGGACTTTAAAGAAAATGCAGGATAAAATGATAAAAATTAACCCTGTGTAGAAATTGAGATTTTTGAACTGTATTATAAATGAGGAGGTGTTCTGTAAGACCATGTTACAAATAAAACATGTTGCTGATGCTGTAGCTAAAACAGTTAACTTCGTCAGAGTGAGAGCATTAAATCACAGACAATTTATTGCATATTTGGAAAAAAATGAGATCGAAACATGGTGACATAAGCTGTCACTGCACTATCAGGTGGCTCAGACTTGGCAAGGTGCTGAAAAGTGTGTGGGACCTGAGAGAACATATTCAGGATTTCTGGGTGAAGAAAAGTCATGATGTTCCAGAACTTTCATATAAAGACTGGGTACCAGACCTCTGATTCTCTGGATGTGACTGCATTAGTAGACAAACTAAATGTCAAAATGCAGTGCAAGGGCCTTTTTGTGCATCAGATGTACAGTGCAGTGAAGACTTTCCTGCAAACATTGGAGCTTCTTTTAAGCCAAGTGATGGACAATATTCTTACCCACTTGCCAAAACTAAAGGAAGCCAAATGATCAAGTGATGGCCTCAAAAAGTATTCAACCACGTTAAAAGCACTGCATGGAGAGTTTTCAAAGCGATTTTAAGATTTCAAAACTCTTAAGAGTGAAATGCACATGGTTTCTTCTTCCTTCAACTGCAGTGTGGATGATGCACCAAGTGAAGTTCAGATGGAACTCATTGACCTGCAGTCTGACAACCTGTCTTATTGCTGGAATTACTCCTCCCTGAAAGAGGAAAACTTTTTACACCTGAGAAGGCATGCTGAGAGGATCCTAGTCCTCTTTGGATCTACATTATTGTAAACAGACATTCTCAGTGATGAAGCTCAGCAGATCCAAACACAGATTCTCTCTGACTGACGACCAACTCTCAGCTGTCCTTCGCATAGCCACTTCAGACATTCAGCGATATTTTAATGCTCTTGTTCAAGCCCAAAACCGACTGGATTATTTTTACTAAAGAGGTAACATGAGGTGGAAAACATTACAAGTTATTGTTTGTTGTATTGCTGTATTTTTGTAAATCTCTTGAATAGTTTTTTTTTCATTCTTTGGGGAGATTTGCAAGTTAAAAATGAGTTGTACTGATTCAATAATTGTTTTTGTTTTTTTATTTCACCTATCCACCACAATTTCACATAACCTAATATAAATATTTGCGGAGTGTTTTATTTTTTTGATTTTCAGTACCAACTAGTCAAAATATTTAATTTAAAGCGTTTTCCAACGGAAGAAAGTTGGTAATCCTCTGACACAATTCAGGTTTCTCATGTGGCACCTGGTAAAAAATAATTGCCTACCTCGGTTTAATCAAATGTTTTCAACTGCTTTTGCTTTTGCTTTTTGTTGAAAATTTTATTCAAATGGATACATTTTTAATTAGAATTAAATCAAAACTCCAATTTTGAAATTTTTGTCAAAAAATTGTTTGCTGTAAACTTGCCTTTAAAATTATTGTTATCAGATTGCCCGACTTTGTCAATTTCGCAAATCCCAGAAAAACTGCTGGAGCAAGTAAAATCGTTTATCAGAGCATCAGAACTGGAAAATAGCCCACAGTCTTCGTTATTGTATGCATTATTAGGTTCTCCATATCTCCAATTTATCTCATTCCATAAGACAGGCTCACCATTAACCCAATGCCATTCGCCTTCTTTAGCTTCGTCGGTCAATCCAACCCAATACTCACCATTAATTACCTTGGCAATATCTCTGCATTTTAATAAAAAACAATAAACATTTAGGACTAAATCTGACGGGAAAAATGCTTTTTATTTAAAATCATAGCACTTTCTCAAAATTATTCATGAAGTCTAAGTAAGTCCTTATTTATGGAAATAGTTATTTTTAACGATTGTCCTACTGAATTGTTTTTTTTTTCATCGTAATGAAATTAATCGAGTTCAATAAAAATCTGTAAAAAAAACATGGGCTCAAACCATTTCTTGTTTTATCTAAAAAATATAACTAAACTTTTGTTTTTTGTTCCGTTTAATTTAATGCTAATGGTAACTAAACTTTATTGAGTAATAGTAAAAATAAAAATTTAAAATAATCTTGCCATTGTGTAAACAAAATCATTTAAAGTAATTAAAAAATTGCAACCCTCACAGTTTGTTTTTGAATAAATTGTTGTATTTGTTACTTGATAGCTCTTACTCTCGAATATAGGTTTGATGAATTCCAAAAATCGCCAAATCACCACCCATGTCAAGGCATATTCTTCGTGTTTGGTTGAATGAACCACTTTTAACCGTTTTATAATAACTTCTTGAATTATCGTTATATAAAAACTTAGATATAGAAGGATCTAAATAAAATATTACATCTATGCTGAAATAAAACTGTTTACAGCAAATATGTATTTTTATTTCTGTCTAATAGCATAGCTATGCATAATCGACTTAGAATAATTCAGTCCCTGACAATGAGGCATTTAAACAGTTATTTTTAAGAAGTTTTATTTATAAATAGAAAGGGAGTGAAAAACAATTAGCATATTTTAAATGAAATTATTCTATTTATATCAAGTAAGATTTAGCGTTGACCCTAATTCTTTTACCGATACCATATTTTCTAGTACCAAATTGTCTAGACACGTTATTTATAAATATGACATACATGGCATGTAACACGTGATTAAACTTGTTCAGGTCAGTTTTATGGCCTGTTTTTAATATACATTTTTCAAAAATAGTTCAACAATTTGAGTAAGCACACCTCAACTTGTTTTGGTGGATCAAAATCTTGACCAAAGTGGCTGATCACTTCTTTATTCAAATCAACAAAAAATGTAACCCAGTGTTTAGAAAATTTGAAAGTATTATTAAGCATTTAATTTTTGCTCTGACTTAAGAAGAACGTTTTCTGATTACGAAAGTAAAATGTAAATAATCAGAATTAAACCAACATTACCATTATTTTTGCATAAGATTCCATAAAATCCGTAATTGCAGGAACAAGAGAAATCGTTGAAAAGATCTGTGCAATTTCCGTAAACACAAGGATTCGATTTGCATTCGTCAATATCTAGTATGTTTACAAACAAACAATATTTTCTCTATTTAACTGTTTTTTCTAATTTACTTTTTAGTAAAACGTTTGTTAAATTTAACAATTTTTATTATAAATAATTGAATAAATGTACACTCTCATTGACATTAATCCTTGAAGACTATTTTAACTGAAGCTTAAACAAATAGACAACGCTTCTGAAAAGCAAGTAAACTTTTATTTCAAACTTAGCAAGTTAGCAAGTTTTTGGTGTATTGTTGAAATATCCAACATATTAGTTTTTAATTAGTATTTTAATAGAAAAAAATACGTAAAATGATATCAAACTCTCACAACATATCCTATTTCGATACCCGCGTGGGATAGTCTTTTTGGCTCTCTCTCCTCGTCACTGTCCCGTTTCAGCCGATGCTATTGCATCTCAGCTGGTTAGAAATGAGAAATACGAGGCTGTTGATCGCAAGTCATCTAGACTTGTCTTTCAAAAAGTGTCTGACATTTGGAGGGCCACAACACAAGACGCAGTAAATATCTCTGACAATTTTTCACAGAGAGAATTTGCTGCTATTTTTCAACACTTAAAACCAGGTAAAGCACCGGGACTTGATTCCATCTTCCCCGAGCTTATACACCATGCCGGAGCTGCTTTGAAGTCCTGGTTACGTGACATCCTTTCTTTTTGTTTGCATTGACTCAAAATTCCCAAGATCTGGAGAAGAGCGCTTGTAGTCGCGATCCCAAAACCATCAAAGCCCGTGGGGGACCCAAAGAGTTATCGACCAATATCTCTGCTCTGTGTCCCTTACAAGATCCTCGAGAGGCTTATTTATGCCCGCATTGAACCATTAATCGATCCACTGCTCCCTAAAGAGCAGGATGGTTTCCGACGCGGGAAGTCAATTCTAGATCAAGTTGTTCTGCTAACCCAGAACATTGAGGATTCTTTTGAGGCTAAAAAAGAAGGCTGGTGTCGTATTTATCAATCTGACAGCTGATTATGACACTCTCTGGCACCGTGGCCTTACCTGCAAGCTGCTGAGACGTCTTCCGGATAAGCACATGGTCAAAATGATCATGGAGCTTGTCCGAAATCGAAGTTTTATCCTTACCACCGGTGACAGCAAGCAAAGCAGGCTACGCCGTCTTAAAAACGGCGTTCCTCAGGGATCGGTCTTGGCTCCCCTCCTATTTAACGTCTTTTCATACGACTTCCTTCCATGATTTCCAGAAAGTTTGCTTATGCTGATGACCTAGCATTGTTGCACTCTTCTGGAAACTGGAAGGACTTGGAGGGGACCTTAAGCCAAGACATGTCTACACTGTCAGCGTATCTCCAGACTTGGAGGTTGAAGCTCAGTCACACTAAGACGGTGAGGGCAGCCTTTCACTTAAATAACCGAGATGCCAAACGTGAGCTAAAGGTCTACAACAACGGTAGACTTTTACCGTTCTGTCCAACCCCTACTTACCTTGGGGTAAAACTGGACAGATCGCTCACGTTTCGTCACCATTTAGTGGCATTGCGCAAAAAACTATCCTCGCGCGTCACACTGCTGAGGCGACTCGTGGGCTCGGGATGGGGTGCTGGTGCTAAAACAATACGAATAGCCACCTTATCTCTATTCTACTCAGCAGCTGAGTACTGTGCGCTATGTTGTCATATTGCGCCAATAAAACTGTAGCTAGTTGAAATCCATCCAACTAGGTTTCATCAGCAATTTGCATTTGAAACATAATCCTTTTCCATTCTTCCCGATTTTACATTTCATTCATCATTATTATCATCTCAAGTGTCATTCCTGTCCAGTCTTTAATGTTTTATAGCTACGTAATTTTTTGTTTTTCACGCGATTTTGTCGCTTCAATTTTTTCATAACTTTTCGTTATGGTGACAAACTCGGATTTTAAAACTTTTTATGGCAATTCACCTGATTCAAGCACTCGATTAAGTATTTTCAGCAATTTTGTTTTTCCGTTTTGGCCCAACACCTTCAATATTTCAGCAGCTATGCCATCTTATCCCTTACCTTTTCTTTTTCATCCATTTAATTGTATATTCCATTTCCTCCTTTTTAATTTTATATCTGTCTACTTCTCCATTTAATTCCGTCATGTCTCCACACATGTTGTCATTAAACAACTATTTAATGCATTCTTCCCATTTTCTTTTTATAATTTTTGCTTCATAAAACACTTTTCCTTTCTTATCAACAATTCTTCCTCCTCTTGTATATTTTATTAATATGTTATCATTTTTAATTATATCCTTCAAAGATTTAAATCAATTTTCTGTTTCTATTTTGAAAGCAGTTTAAATTTTATCATATTTGTCAGCATCTCTAGGTCACATTTTTTTCTTTTTGTGGTTGCAGCATTTTTTTCAGTTTGATGCAGTCATCCATTTCTACAGGGGCGTGATCAAATGCACAATCTGCTCCTGAGTGAGTTTTAACTTGGTGCACTTATTTTTAAATCTTATTGATATCAAAATCCAATTTATTTGGTTTCTCGTTTGTGCGCTAGGTACCTTGAACGTATAAAGCCGTCGCTAAGATATTTTAACTGAGTATTTGATATCATATATTCTCTTTCCTTCACAAACTTCAGAATTCTTTTACCTTCATCATTTCTTTCTCCCAGTCCTAACGGTCCAACATATTTACTATTTTTAGTACTGACAATTTTGGCATTAAAATTACTTAATGTTGTAATTTCATTATTAGTTTCATTTTAATCAAGTCTTCTACCTTTTTATAAATTTCTTCTATCTCTTCATCTCTATGTAATGATGTTGGTATGTACACTGAATGATGTTGATATCAAACAGTTATTAATTGAAATGCTTTTCACAAAAACAATGATGAAGTAATACTGGGATTTCAGAGAATTTTTACCGTTTGGGTGAATCAGCGATTTTCAAAGTGGAGTCCAGGGACTTTTAGAGTTAGTAAAGCAGTTTCAAAAGTCTCCAAGCAAAATCTAATGACCATTATATGGCTCATAGCTTGACGATTTTTATATGTACTAAAATTTTTTCCAATTTAGTGTTTGCTAATACAAACACACATTTTGTCACCTTTTATTGCTTCGCAATCTATGTTTGCGAGATAGTTGTTTGCTTTCCAGTGCGATTGCTGTGATGACGTGAAAACAGTGATTAAAGAAATTATTTATTTTGTTACCCTTTATATTTCCTTTATTTATTTCATACAATTTCTTATGGCTTCTGTGATTGTATTATTCGGCTCCCTGTGCTGTCACAGAGAGCAGTAGAGTTCAATTATTGCTACAACAAGTTAATTAATTTCTATGGTATAATTGCTGAACTTAGATATTGATTGTTTATTTTGTTCCACAACAACAAAATAGAAAAAATGACTACAATTTTGTATTTTTGACAAAAAATTTTAAACATTTTTGTGATTATTTCACAAACTAAGGCCACTCCTTTAATAAGAAAAACTTTTTTACAACAAATCTACTTCATTTCATAAATTATTGTCGAGCCTAATATAATTACATATTTTCAACAAAAAAAACAATTTTCTCACTTTCAATTTGTTTCTGAAGCAATTGATTTTCATTTTTCAATTTTGTTAACCCTGTAATAGTAAAGTGAATTTAATATTATAAATGGTGAAATATGACATATCCCATTATAAAATTTTCTAGAAAATATATTTCAATTTTTATATCATTGGTTATTAACAAAAGTTAATTAAGAATACATATATCTCGTATTAGAGTACTTTAATGAATTTTCAGAATAATAAAGTATAAAATTATGATAGTTAATCCGAATCATTAACCCTGCAGAGTGCGCGCTGGGTCTCACAGACCCAGACAATCTTTTTTTGCATAAATAATATGTTTGTGGCGTAGTATCAATTCAGAACATTCTGTAGCTGATTCATTTCGGCTTTACTTCAATTTCCACCAAAAACATCAATATATTAGCAGCCGCTTATATGAGAAATTGCTATCTGGGTCTGTCAGATCCAATGCGCGCATTCTTGTTCTAAAGGTGTATTGTTATTCCTTGAGCTTTATTGATCTTTCATTGTTAATTATTTGCTACTAAAGTGTTTATTATCTTTTCAGACAGTAATATTAACATTTTATACCATTTTTGATTATAAAATAACAATGGATCCAGTCGAAAAAGAAAACGAAAGAATCCGAAGGTTACTAGAAACATGTGATGTGAGTTCTGATGAACCTGATGATGATGATGACTCAGGGGAGAAAGACAATTTGGAAGTAAGACATGAATCTACTGATACTGAACAAGAAATGAGTGATGTCGCTTCTGAGAATGAGTTGGATACAGATGATTTAGACTGTTACACTGGTAAAGATGGTGATACAGTTTGGAAAAAAAGCAAACCCAGCGTAAATGTAAGAACTCGCACTGACAACATTAGTACGGAGCTGACTGGTGTGAAGGGCTCTGCCAAAAATGCTAAAACTCCAAAGGATTGTTGGAGCTGTTTTTGTGATGAAAGTATAATGAATATTTTGGTGGAATGCACGAATAAGTATATCAATGAAAATAAAGCAAGTTGTTCAAGAGATCGACATGCAAAAAACACTTCAAAAGAAGAAGTGTCCGCTTTGATTGAACTTATTCACCTCGCTGGGATATACAATAGTGGAAGACAAAATTTGGACGATCTATGGGCGTAAGATGCTACAGAAGTTGATTTATTTCATACTACTATGTCATTACGACGATTCAAATTTTTTTTCCAGTGCATCAGGTATGAGGATAAAACCACAAGAATTGAAAGACTGAAGAGTGATTAACTGATTAACTGAAGACTAACCCGATCAGAAAGATATTTCAAATATTTGTAAATAATTGTCAGAAATCCTATTTTATCTCTGAATATGCCACCATTAATGAATTTTTTGAGGAAGATGTAATTTTCGACAGTACATTCCATCTAAACCTGATAAGTATGGGATCAAGATTTTTGGTTCAGTGAACGCGCAAACTTTCTTTACAAGTAAGATTAAAGTCTATGTTGGAACTCAACCGGATGGACCCCATAAAGTTAGTAATAGTCCTGGTGATGTTGTTGAACGGATGTGCAGTGGCATATTTGGAACAGGTAGAAACATAATCCTGGATAACTGGTTCACTAGCAATAATTTAGCTAAAAACATGCTTAGGCATCAAATAACACTTGTTGGTACTTTGAGGAAGAACAAACGAAATATTTCTTCTGAGTTCCTGGACCTTCGAAACAGAGATGAAAACACAAGTTTATTTGGCTTTGGGGATAACTGAACTTTAGTCTCTTATATTCCAGAAGAAGAAGAATGTTTTGATACTTTCTACCCTCCACAATGACGACAAGATTGACGAGGAAACAGGAACAGCTTGTAAGCCAGAAATAGTAACTTTCTATAACGCTACAAAAGGAGGAGTGGACACAGTAGATCAAATGTCTTTACTTTGCAATTGTGCTAGAAACACCAAACGATGGCCGATGGTCATATTTTATCGCTTACTAAATATCGCAGGTACCAATTGGTTTATTATTTATTGCAAAAATGGAAACGAACCAATGCAAAAAAGAAAATTCCTCAAGAAATTGTATTTAGAATTAGTTGACGATCACGTCAAGAAAAGAGCTACGATTGTCACCTTGCCAAAGCAACTGCGACAGAAATTGACCAAAGTGACGAACACAGAAGTACAAAATGAGCTCCCCAGAAGTGTCAAACGAGCACGTTGTCATGATTGTCAGGGTAGAGACAGAAAGACTCAATACTTTTGTACCATCTGCTACAAGTATTTGTGCTTAGAACACGCTAAGTTCATTTGCGAACAGTGTCTTCGTGCAATCAATAGTTCTTTGTTTTATATTACATAGTTCTTTTCTTTGTGCTTTGTTTGTGCAATGAATAATTCTTTTGTTTATCTGGAGTATTTATTAGCATTATGTGTTTTTAGAGTAAGCAAAAGTTTTTTGCGTGACGTGAAATAGTTGTTTCATTGATTTATGTGTTCTTTGTGTAATCAATAGTTCTTTGCTTTGTGTGAGATGTTGACAAAGTGAATATTTTCAATGTTCATGTAAAAGCTTTCCATTTGATATTGCTTCATTTTGCCCACTTTACGGTATCATTATGTTATATAAGAGTATAAAATCCTAAAAAAACAATCTTGGGTCTGTAAGACCCAAAGCGCGCATCCGTGTAATTTTATTAGCGCGCGCACCGCAGGGTTAGAGACTCATCATTTATTGATGAATGTTCTAAGAAAATTGTTTTAAAACACATATAACAGCAATGTCTAGTTTTCCGATCTTCAGATCTAGGTTAATCAGAACACCTAAGAGGATTGGATCTAGCTTCGGAAGAGAGGCTTCGCTTTTCGAAAATTTTCTATCAATTTCTGAAAAAATTTTTGTTTTCCTTTTTACATTTTGTCTAAGATGAAAATTTGTTTCCTACATTCTAATGGTTTTTGACTAGCTTTATTTCTAGTTCTCTCATGTACTTTCTTCCGAGGAATTTAGCATTTTTACAAATACCGATCTTAATTATATGAGTTAATTCCAGCACTGCATAGACAAGGGTGAGTGGCCATCTTCTTGTATTTTTCATAACATTGTAGCCTATATTGCACATAAATGATTCATAGTATTAACGCCGCCTTTTGTGCTGTTGTACTGTAGTAGAATGATATCATTTCTGGATTTGTATTTTCATGTTCTTCATCGGTTGTATTGCTATGGTGCATAGAACGTAAGAGCAATATAGGTTTGGTGTTTTTCTTGTTATGTGGGTGGTTATTGTAAGATTTTTTGTAAATCCAAACAAGCTTGTTTTCGCTGTAAAGCTTCTTTTTTTATTGAATTGAGGGAGTACTTCTTTTTTGTTTTTCTTCAATGTCTCAACAATGGTCAATTTAGAGTCCTCAAAGAGTTTAAGAAATAAGGGAATACTAGTAAACGAATTATCAAAGGTAAAGTTTCTTGAATTCCTCCCAATATTATTGACCAGGCATTTTATTAATGCAGTAGTTGAATTATCGAAAGTAAAAAGTCCTTGGCATATATTGTAATTTTTACAGGACCAAGGTATTTATTTCTCATTTTTTGAAAAATATAAACAAATGTTTAGAACATCTAAAGTTAAGAAAAATTTTGAAAACATTCACACCTATAGTAAAGTGGGGTAATTGATACTCCAGACAAAAAAGTAGCTTCCTTATTTGATAAAAATCACCCGAAAAATGATTTTTATAATTTAGTAAGCTTTTGTAAACAATAACAATTAGCTACAAAAAAACTGGTGCTTCAACTCATTGTCATGCGTATGATGCTAAAAAATATGTATTTATTGGGATATAACATACCCCACTTCACTATTACACAGTTAATTTTGAAGAAATTTTTGGTCCTTGTTCTAAAGTTTTTTTTTTATTCTGATAAACTCAAAAATTTGTATCAATCAATTGTTTAACTTTAATCAAATTTAACAGTGCATAGTTAAAAGATAGCTTATGTGGACGTGCCTATACGCATATACATATGCCCCAACAACTTAACAAATTTCAAATTTAACCTTATAAAAATTTTTTCTTTAACACATTCTTGCTTTAAAAAGGGCACATAAAGAATGACAATTTGAGTAAATTAAAAAAACAGTTTTGATCAACAAAAAGTTTTGATGAACACAAAAAATTTTGGATGAACACAAATAGTCCTTACTTGCGACAAAAAAGCGAAATCCACATTCATTCTTTGATCAAAGACAAAGACTTTTTTGATCTTTACCGAGTTTTTTATTGAAGAATAAACTCGCTTGTGGCATTCAGTTAAAACTAATTCTGCATTGCAGCGGGTTTTGAAAAAAACATATTTGCCATTTGTACATTATCATATTTGCCATGGTTAATACACCACAGAAATAAAAACAAACAAATTGATTTATAACAAAACTCTTACAATAAAAATTTGAAATTTCCTTTTTACAATCATTTTTGTCGTTTTATAAAATTTGGTGACGCAAACATACTCTTAATTATATGTCACATTTAAACTAAGAATACAAGTTTAGGCGTAACATTTTGTGTTGTATAGGGGGTCTCAGAAGAAACGGGTTTGGCCAAAGACAATTAAAGTTAAATAAAAGTTAAACAAACGCCTTGCGTTCCAATCAAACTTAGTTACAAACTTTTAAGAGATCTTGGAGGAATGCAAAGGTTGTAAAAATTTGGAAATTTTTAATCTCATGAGTAGTACAGTTTCTATACTTTGAGGCCATGGTGCTCTGTAAAACTGGCCATGACAACGGCGAGTATTTCTCTCTAGCTGAAGACTGATGGAAGGTTATTTGCGATAGCAAAAAAGAGAAAAGATACTGCCAAAATGTAACACTTTATCAGTTACTTTAATGAGAAAACGGCTAAAAAAAATACTTGAAAAAGTTTAAAAAAAGTTTAAAAAAAGTTTTTTTTGGGGTAAAAAACTGAGATTATTTACTTAGTCAAATGAAAGCATTTCTACTGCCGTAGATTGTTGTACAAACACCGGTCGGAATAAATCTGACGAGCGACTGTTGGCAAGGCTCGCTTCCGCCATGCGACATTTCCACTTAAAAGTCAGTGAAGTCTTCAATTTACGTTTAAAGAAGAACTTTATTTTGAACTTCAAACAATGAATTTTTCTTTTTTTGGTCTTCACTTAACTTTCGGGAACAAATTTCGTTGTTCAACGTTAAGTGAAAATTTTTTTGGGTAATGCGCTTATAATTGAGAAATTTTTACAATCTTAAAAAAAGTTTTTTAGATAAAATAAATTGCAAATTATTGTTTTATAAAAAAATTCTGTGAATTTTTGATACATCATTGTGGAGCGTAGAGGTCCATGAACACCCAGTTTAGCCCTGCGTTATACGCTTTGGCGTATGAAGAGAGAATAATAGCGCAAAAGAGAAAAAGAGCAAAAGAGACATTTTTTGAACATAACATTTTATCGACGGACAAATTAATATTATTTTTTAAGGATGCTGTTTGCGACGTAAAAAATTCTTACCTTTAACTTTTTTTTGAAGCAAATTATTTTACATTTTTATTTTCATTATTTCTAATAAAACGAAAAAAATTGTTAAAAAACATCTAATTTTAGCAAAATCTTTTGGATAAAATATCTGTGAAATGGGTAATTTTGAAATAAAATCAATCTTTTTCCTTAACTAAAAAATTTTTTTTGGAAAAATTGTTTCAAATGTTTTGTATCTAGAAAAATACACTTTTGTCACAGATATTAGCTTATGATTTTCACTATAAGGAAACTAATACATCACCATAGATACTTGTGAGATCATTTTACCTTGATTTGAGAGTTCTTCAACACGCAGTAACTGTCAAAAAAATTTGATTTACCTAATTTTAAATAAAAAAAGGGTTTAATTAAAACAAAATATAGTTCTTAATATGTTGTTTTAACCCTTATCTACCTAGGATGTTTTTTTCTGTTGACTGCCTAAGGGGGGGTCCTCGGAGGACCCTAAGTTTACATGTCCAATACTCTTAATAGACAGTAGCTACGCAGTTGATTTTTTGATATGTTGGAAAAAAATTATTCTAGTTTAGTCAAATGTCTTTACTTTTAATATATTTGCAATTAGTCTCTTCTTATTTTGCATAAAATTGATGGTCCTCAAATTTTCGTTGATTGCTTTGTTTTGCCGACATAATCGGATTTGTCACGGCTGCTGCAAAAACAAATAACTACTACGTGACGCAGTAATCTTGACAAACACAGCAAGACAGACGCATGTTGGTAAATAAAGTTTGAATTGCTCTCAACGTCAAAACCGTTTACGAGTATCGCGTATATTTTATTTAGTAAATCTAGCAATTTTCAGAGGTCAGTTTTTGGAATAACTTGGAATGTACTTGTGATATTAATTTTATAACTGCTATGCTTCTAATTCGTTGTGTATACATTTCCGGAAAATCTTATTCAAAATTATCTCTTAGTGTGATTTTTTTATAAATTATTTTAGTATAAAATAAAAAACTAGCATTGCATAAAAACTTTCTCTCTCAGGCAAACAACATTCTGTTTTTTCAGTTATTGCGCGATAACAATAATTACAATTAAGCTGCATGAATGTACAGCAAGAATATTGCGAATATAACCCAAAAAAATTATTGAAATCACACAGTAAAAATAAACATGTTTGATATATTTAAAGGGATACAGCAGAGCTAAAGCTAGTTATTGTTCAACGAGTAGCACTCAACGCACATTTGTATAGAATGTTGGCAACAGGCAGGCTTGCCACAAATTTGACACTGGTTTTTTGTTTTTGTCATGTCGTTTTTTCTTTTCTTCTGACCAGGACCAGATATTTCTGAAACACAGGCACGGCACCGTTTTCTGTTTTCGGACTTTTGCGGATATTGTGTATTATTTGAAGATGAAGCATCTTGTTGTCGTGAGCTGAAAACGCCATCATTTAAAAGCAAATCAATTTTATAACGTATCGAGATTTGAAGCCCAGTGAGGGAACGTTGTTGGACATGTGGCCGGATAAGCCTTAGAGCCAAGTCCATTCCAAAATCATAGGAATTTACCTTGCGGGGGTTGGAACCACGGTTCATAGCTAAAACTGTAGCAGCATTTACACGGCATATATCAAGAATATAAGCAAATGCTGCTATTGTCCATCGATTTGACTTTGTTTTGCAACTAAAAGTGGCCATTCGTTGGTCCATAACATCCGTACCACCTTTAGTGAAGTCGTATAATTTGTAAATGGCAGGTTTTTTTTTCCATCGTCTTTCGTCGTTCCCAGAAGCGGCTGCATAGAAGAAAGGAGAAGAACGTTTCGTAAGCCTGTGCTCTTAGTTTTTACAACATAAGAGTGAAGAACAAGTTTTTTATTTTCGTTTTCCCAGAAACATTCGTAAGACAGTGGTTGGCGACCGCTCGTACTCTTCAACTCCATCGATATTCCCTTTCGGTTTGCTTGCAATGTGCCCACACAAGTTATATTGTTTGAAAGTAGCCACTTGGCTAACGAAATACTTGTATAAAGTCGGTCAAAAGATATGTTCCTGCCCTGTATGTCAACATGTTTTTGCAATTGCATAACCAAATACTTTGCAACATTTTCCGTTCCTTGTGTGTAGTAGGCTGTGGGTTGATCACGAGGTTTTCCTGCAGTATGGGGTTGTTGAAAAAGTATAACTGTATCTCACTGCATTTATAGATTTAAAAAGCAGACCATACTTGGCGGGCTTGCTTGGGTTAAATTGCTTGAATCCGATGCTTGTTCTCATTGGGTACAAAGTCTCGTCCAGTGAAAGGTATTCATCGGGAATAACGTGCTTGCAACAATTTTTTCCAAAGATTTCAAAAAGCTCCCTTATTGCGGCAAACCTGTCGTGCTTCCATCGTGCTTGGCGAGTAGAAAGATCATCAAAGGAAATGCAAGCGTACAAAAACTGAAATCGATTTTTGCTCATGGTAGCTCCAAACGGTTCAGGACCCATGAGAGCACTGAATAAATATTTTACATCGTGATTACACATCCCTGCTAGACCACGTAAGTACATCAGCCCAATAAATGCTAAAATTTCAGTTTCATCAACAATGTCCATAAAATTATACCAAGTTTTGCTGCTTAAATTTAAATTTTGTTTTGCCTTTTCGATGCGTTGGTTTGTACATTTTACCACAATTTCCAGAATTTTTTGCGAGAAGAACAACTCCCATGATGATTTAGCATCAGTTGCTTGTTTTGCAACTCCAGTTGGACCGGGTTGTCCAATAATCACAGCCGATCTAGGTTGCCGTCCAGCAGATTGAGGTTTCTGATTTGTCCATGAAATGTATTCATCCGAAATTTTTTTGTTAGGTGCTTTCTCTATAATTGCTGTATACATTTTCGGTTTCGATTGAGGAAGCAACACGTCGTCATAGTTTTGAGGGTTCAAGGCCGATTCCAAGTCGCAGACCAACCTGCAGCCAATATTTTTTTTAGTTTTTTAAAATGCTTTGAAGTAAAGAATAAATCTATATACAAACGAATATTACACCTTACAAAAATGCAGAGTTTATAAGTTACTGGAAAAGAAAATGATCACTTTCCTTTTCCTTGAACTTACCTAATTAGCTTCAGAACTGAACTTCTATATTGATTTTAATTAAAATAATATTTACAAAGACCACAACATTGCCTCAAGATATTACCTATCTCAATTCGTCCTAATGGCAACCACATGATGTACTATCATTCCGATACATCACATAACTAAGTCACCTACCACGAATTCAAAATTTACTCCAAACTATCAACACAAAACCAAAAAAATATTCACTTCAACGAACAATATCCTGGCTATGCCACCCGCAATGGTGGATACTCAAATTCAGGGGCCCGAGGCAAAAATTTTCAAAAATTGATCTTCTCTAAAAAAGAAAGAGCTTTGATCTCATCTTTGACTTTTTTCTCCCAAAATCATGGTGATCTCTAAAAAGATAAAAAAAAAAAAAAAAGGTGTTCACTTCGGTTTCATCTCTGATTTTTCTATTTTGCTCCCAAAATCAAGGTGTTCTCTAAAAAAAAAAGAAAAAAAAAGGTCTTCGCTTCAATTTGATCTCTGAATTCCCTATTTTGCTCCCAAAATCAAGGTATTCTCTAAAAAAAAAGGTCTTCACCTCAAATCGATCTCGCATTTCCCACTTTTCGTCCCGACTTCATAATAACCTCGAAAAACCAGAGAGTCATTGAAGCACATGACGCTAAAAAAAGTAGGATTAGAGCTAAAAAAAAGAGTTATTTTGTCAACACTTTTGTATTTTATTCAAGACAAATGAAACGGATTCCTCGGCCATCTATAAAGGGGTCTCCCCTAACAAAATGGAGACGTGCTTCTTAGTTGTACAATTTAAACTTACAAATTTTTGAAAATTTTGGTCAAGATTTATTTATTCTTAATTTAATGCCTCTTCTGCGCAGTTTTATCATAAAAACTGCCACACATTTGACACAACTTGGTTAAAATTTAGTGTTTTGTAATCTGATACTTAATCTATTCAATGGTTGTTTCATATGCCAAATTTTTGGAGCTTATGATAAAATTTCAATCATATAAATTTTGAATATAAAAGAAATTTTGTTTTGTCAACACTTTTAGCAGCGTAAATTTATTTACAAAACTTCGGATGTCGCTACTAACCTGGACGAGTTAGGTGTGTTTCGTCTTTGTGGGTAAAACAATGTATCTGCTGCTTCAATATCTTCATTTTGGGCAATAGATGTTGGATAATCTTCTTCCTCTGATGAGCTTTCCGTGTCGGAAATTATCTCAGAAATCTGATCTAACCTGGCTTCGATGTCAGACAGAATAATATCCGCCGTTTCATCAGCTGTATAAAATTGCCTAGACATGCTTTTATTAGTTACAGTAATATTTTTGAATTAATTATTAAATCTGTCACAAGAACAATTTATGTTAGTCTCAAAACTATAATATTTTTTATTCTATATTATAAATTTATTCACTATTACAAAACTGCTCCGATATTTTGGTAATACCGTAATAAAAATATAAAAACTAGCTGTAGGCATTATGTTTGAATCATGACATAAGGCGATGTCAAAGATATAATAGCAAATTTTCTATCGAAATAGGTACAAAACACATACCACACCTTCTTCTGCTCAACTGAACCAACACACTCTTTGACTCGAACTTCCTTAGCCAATTTTTACGGCTCTATACAAATTTTCAATCAGCTCTACGGACCTATTTATACCAAAATAATAATAGTTGCATGTAACGCTGATGTGAACGTTATAAGGAATTTGAATGAAACAAAAAAAATAACTGGCAAAGAAAGTGACTGAACAAATCAAATCTTTTTCTGTGCCTATTTATATCATGTGCTCTGCGTAGCTGCATGAGATAACGCTCAAGCAAACATCCTAGGAAAATTGAATGAAAATAAAATAAATAACCAAAAAATGAAGTGACTGAGCAAATCAATTTTTTTTGTGTGGATATTTGTATTAGGTGTTCTGTGTAGCTGCATGAGATAACGCTGACGCAAACATCGTAAGGAAGTTGAATGAAAACAAAATAAATAACCAAAAAACGAAGTGACTGAACCAATCAAATCTTTTTTTGTGCCTATTTATTTCATGTGCTCTGCGTAGCTGCATGAGATAACGCTCAAGCAAACATCCTAAGAAAGTTGAATGAAAACAAAATAAATAATCAAAAAACAAAGTGACTGAACAAATCAAATCTTTTTGTATGAGTATTCATATTAGGTGTTTGATGTACCTGCATGAGATAAAGCTAATGCAAACATCCAGAGTAAGTTGACAAAAAAAATAAATAATAAATAAGCTAACAGTAAACTGGCTTGTTACGAAAATTTGGTAAATCAATCTTGTTGTATAAGTAATTTCATTAAGTTTTAGTGTGAGACGAAAACAATGGAAGGAAAAAAAAAGATTTTATCAAATCGGTCTGAAATAAATATGTAATTTTTTGAAAGTCAAAGAACTCGACTAAACTCGGAGTGAAGAAACTATTGAACAGCAACAAATTAGTTTTGTGCAAAACCGTTGTTTGCTAAAGTTGTTCAAACAAAAGTTAATCTGCGTCACCGACGTCGCCGCAGTAAATCTTCACGTTGCCGCTCACGTGACTCTGTGTAAATAGGATTATCTTATGCCACAGCAAAAAGTGTACAAAAATCATGAGGTAAGTGAAAAAAATAGCCTGCTACACTAAAACTACACATCGGATTTGCTCAAGCAAAATATCAAAATATTCAAGAATAAATTTTAGGAAAAGTCATAAAATTTTAGGTTTTTATCATCAGAACTTTTCAAGCTATAATGTTTTTAAAAAAGGGAGGTCCTTTGAGGACCCCCCCTTAGGTAAATTAGGGTTAATCGTAATTCAAAATCAAGTTTCTTAAAACTTAATTTGAGTTTTATAAACTTTTGTGTTAACTTTTGCGTTAACTTAGAAAGTTTTTTTTTTACTTAGAAAGTTAACTTAGAACTTAAAATATATTTTTTATATTATTAAAAAAGTACACAATAAAATAAAAATATTAAAATAAAATTTTTACTTTTTATTAATTTCTACTAAATGTTCATGCAAAAGCAGAACATTTACGTATAGCAAAACTCTTAAAAATTATAGTATGATCCAGAGCTGAAGTGTCTGTATGAAAAATTGGGATATGGTTTTAAAATTGCCAAATTTGCAACCAAGTTTACCATTTTCATAGCCAAATTTCAACACAAAAAACTAATTGCTTTCCCGCAACCTGAGTCGTAAGTGTTACACTTCATTACTAATAATTTTAATCATAAACGATGTAGTTTATCCCCGTTAAAAGCAATTCGCAGTTTTATCGTAAAAATATTATTGCATAGCCAGTGTAGCGCGACTCTCGTACTATGCGATGTAATGTCTATAGTTCGCTTGATGTATTTCTTGTCTTTTTCTCTTTGTATTGACGTAATATGTTTTGTCCAAACTTTGCTATTTCAAACGTAATAGAATATTCACGTATATGCTACTTGATTCGAGCATAACAATCTCTCTGGAGAGTTGTAGAATTGTCTAGCGTTTACGAGCGAGTTTGCGTCACGTGATCTTGTTTTCTATATAAAGCCGATGCGTAGCGAATTATTATGATTAGATGTGATTTGGAAACGACTCGTGTGGAAGTAATTGGTTGCGCGGGAGGCCCATTAGTTTTTTGTATTGGTTTTCGAGTGTTGAGTTTATTTTGTGCCAGTGGCCGGGAATTGTGTTCTACAGAAATAGAATTATTTTGTGTTGATTGAATCGAGTTATAGTGTTGATTTCGCTTTGCAGTTTGGCATAGCGTGGAATAGAAGTTTCGTCGGACGTGATTTTTGTAATACATTCGTTTTTATTAGAGACAGTGGTCTCTGTTTGTTGTGAAGAAGAGTCTTCAACAAAACCAATCCGAGCTTTTTTAAACCAACTGTATAAACCGTCAGGCTCATAGCAAGACTACTTCTTGAGCCGGAATAAAATAAAATTTAGACACAGCTTTGTTTCAGAGCAGGTATTCGGGTTACCTAGCTCAACTGGTTCTTTGGGATTCCCGAACAAAGTTTGTGACAGTAAGTAAATCTGTTCTTTTTGTTCTGCATGACAGATCAAAAATAAAACTGCCGAAACAGAAAAGTATCTTCCTGTGAGTTAGTTGAAACTACAAAATTCAAGACTGAGACTGGTTAATTTTTTAGAGACCAAAGCCGCAAAATTTTATACAAAATAAAACATGTTTTCGGTAATTTCAAAAGCAATAAATTTTGTGTTTGTTAAAAAAATGTAAGACTACATTTCAATAAATAAACATCTTTTACGTTTTTAAAGAAAGCTTAATTCTGTGTAGTCGCATCATTAATACATTACGTTCTAGAAATTTGCTCAACTGAAACAGAAGAAAACCCGAACAAAAAAGTCATGTTGGTTAAAAAATTTAAAAAAACAAAACCGAAGAGCGGTATTCATCAAATTTTTTTCAAATTCAAAAATATTTGAAGATAAAGCCATCGTTGAAACTTCTTTCAAATAATTGATTGGCTCATCCTTCGGTGTTGGCGTGTTGCAGTTGGTTATTTTTTGTTTAAAATAGAAAGAATTTGTTGTGTTCATCTTTTCAATAAAAATAGAAATAATGACCGATTATGCAAATGGGTAACAACTTTATAACAACTAACAAATTTTCTTTCGTTATCAAACCCTTTTTATGATTCTTAAACTTTGGGTAGATTTTTCGGAGTCGTTATTTGGACATTAAGCTCGTTTGCTACTTTGATATACGAGGTATTAACAATTTTAAGCAATTTTGTGTTTTGTTTCAAGCGATTAGCTTTAGCGATACATTTTTTGTTGAAGTTGATTTTCTTGTTGCTTTGCCATGACAGCAATCATGAAATGAAGCACCAAAAAGCGCAATTCCGGTTTGTACCGCAAACTGGGAAAGCTTTTTTAGCGTTTAATATAACTCTACTTTGTTTTTTGCATTTAAATTTTAATAAATTTGAATCGTCTTTCAATGGGTAGTTGAAATAAGCTTTGAATTTTGTTTTTTGCGTTCCTGAAGCGAGATTTTGCGTAGAGGGCATTCTATTAATTTGATAATGAGATTTTGTTAAGGATCTAACGCGCATACAGCTATAATTAACTATTGCAATAAGGGGGGACTTAAATTTTAAAATTTTGGAAATTGGAAATGAGGCCATGAAAATTTTAGGGTATGATAGTAAAAATTAAAAATAAAATCACTCTCTTTACTTTACTCGCAAAAACCCCCATGAGTACCCTCCTCAAAGTTTATTCTACCGCTTTATTCAAAGTATTGTTAATACGTATTTTAAATTACTGTAGTTGTCTTTGTTTAAAGTACTGTAGTCTGGTCTAGTGGTGTTGTCTCCTGCTTGGAAGACAACACGTAGCGAGTTCGATTCGCAGTGAGATATGCATCACTGACGAGCTCTAATAAGAGCGAAACTCTAGTCTGGTGCTTCTCATTTTAAGCAGTTTGGTTTCTAGTAATATTCCTAAATACCTCATGTTGTTTATAATATCATTAAAATCCTTTCTTCGCCCGCCAAGGTCTAGGAGTGTAAGCGCGATGCTTAACGCTTGTCGGGTAAGTCCCGGTCATGAGGTGCGGCCTTGGTCTTACCACACAGTGGATTCTGTGTATTCCTTGCGCGGCAAAGCCGGGAATCATTTCCAGCTGCTTGTGATCGAGTTGTTGTCGGGCTCGTGTGGTCTAGTGGTGTTGTCTCCTGTTTGGAAGACAACACGTAGCGAGTTCGATTCGCAGTGAGATATGCATCACTGACGAGCTCTAATAAGAGCGAAACTCTAGTCTGGTGCTTCTCATTTTAAGCAGTTTGGTTTCTAGTAATATTCCTAAATACCTCATGTTGTTTATAGTAGTTGTCTTTATAAAAAATAATTTGGAACCAATTTTTACATTATATGTAAGTGTATTTACTTTTTGATATAGGTTTGATGCACACAAAATCCAAACCAGGGCGGCAATACATCAAAAATTGAAAAAGCAAGGAATAGCTTTAGAAAAGCTTTAATATAAAGAAGCTTGTTAAAGATACTTTTGTAGCTTTGTCACACTTCATTTTTATCATTAATTATAACTTTATAAACCTACAGTTAATTTTCAGCTTTTGCAGTAAATTTCAAGCTAGCCTATTAATTACGATGTCATTTGCTTCATTGTCATATACTGATTGCTTAATCGGTAAGCCACTTCCTACTATAATTTATGTCTGCAAGTTGTTCTTTAAAAAAATTACAAAGAGTTGTTTGACGGTATACTTCAAAGCGCATTGATTAATTAAAGGTTTTTAAGCCATTTGGAAAGAAGAGCGGGGCAGTGATGACGTAATCTTAACTATATTTTACTATTTTGAAGCATATTCCATTTTTAAGTTATTTAACCAGTTTTCTGCTTTTTGTATGATTTTTTGTGACGTCATGAACGCTTTAACTTACATAATATGTAATTAAGAGTTCATGTTTGTTCCAGTATATTCGCTTTTTTACATGGAAACATTTGCTGTTTTATGTACAAAGGTTTATAGCTTGCAGTTTGTTTTTTATTTATTTCATTAGTAAGTCTAGTAAATGTGTCAAATTGCTTTGTGTTACTGGTGTCTTTGGGCTGTTGTTTATTTGTTTAAGAGTCAAATGTCGACGCTTTGAAAGCTAATTCTATAATAAGATAGAAGTGCTTGGATGAACTATTAAGTTAGATATTAGTCGTCTGGTAGCTAACTATACTTAGAGTATACTCAGAACTGTTCTCATCAAAGTTTCCAAACCAGCAAAAGTTATAAGCAATAAAGAAATAAAACAAAAACGTCCGTGGTCATTTTCTACAATTCCAGGCAAAATAATTTTAAAGCAGGTGAAGAAATAATTAGACATCTTTTGCTAATCACGTATAATCAGCTAATTGTATAGCAATTGCATTTCTGGGATCTATCTAAAACACCACTTGATCGAAATGCATTGTACTTAACTACAGCTCAATTAGGTCAATTCTAGTCAGTGCACCCACTGCATAAAACATAGTCAAGTAATTAATTTATCTCAAAGATAAAACAATGTACATCATATTGAGAACAATGTATGACATTGTGTTTTAATGTGCTCATAAAATTAGAACAATTTGAATATTTTTAATAAAAACATTGACTGTACAGTAGTAGGACCATTAAACCTTTCTATTTTTAAACAATTGCTAAATTTTTTACAAAAATAAAGAAATCTTTTTGTTACACTGGTAGTTAAGGATTTATGAGTAAATTTAGAAATAAGTCTAGTTAAGCAATTAATATACATTATTAGCGTAAAGTATCCTCATAGCTTGTCATTGTGTTTACCAAAAAGTTTTAGAAAATTTTAATGGTGCCAGTTATTGTTTCAATGTCAGAGAAAGTCAATAGAAGTGAAGTCATTATAAGCTCAATAACCTCAAATTTTGGGGCTTCAACATCTGTCAATTGTTAAAAAAAGTTTTCAAAACCGTTTTTATTATTGACACAGCAATTGCATCGATAAAATACAAAGCACAGATATTTTTTTGACAAAGCAAAATTGTTGCAATAATTGTTCATTAGCAGTGCTGGCAAAATTCAGTTTCTACCAATCATAACATTAGCAGTTTAAAACTAAAAAAAGTATTTATTGTATCAATTTATATATTAGTTCATTTTGATGACATGTATTATTTAAAAGTGTTATCTTGTTTTTAATGAAATAAAATTGCTTTAAATCAAAATTTGTTGTTTTTTCATGCTTAACGCCCCCATTAGAATTTACTACACCCATTCTTTGGAAGTTTTTTTGAAAAAAAATATATTTAGTGTGAACATATTTATTTATTAATGTATTGATACCATATTATTTTTTAGGGCCTTATGAAAATTTAAACTTTAAGCCTGCCCCTAATTAAAACTGCGTAAATTTGTCCATACTGCAGTAATCAATGGAATTGTCAATACTGCTTAAAGATTTTAATTAAATATTTAAATTAAATAGGCCATTTGATGAGCAAAAAGATTTTCGAGAATATAAAGAGTTAACTAAATGAGCAAATTAACGAAATTAAACAATAATAAATTTAACAAATTTTATATTAATTTTTAAAAAGTTTAGGTGCTTTTGGAGTGTACGGAATCGGCAAAATAACTCAGTGTTTTAGAACCAGCCAGCTGAGCTTCGCCGACAAATTTTATATTAATTTTTAAAAAGTTTAGGTGTCTTTTGAGTGTACGGAATCGGGAAAATAACTCAGTGTGACCTAAAATAACTTTAGCACCAGCCAGCTGAGCTTCGCTGACTGGGAACAAGACTCTCGTTGGCTCACCGGGGATCTCCGGACCCCGATCATAGTGAGGACCCACTTAAAAGACCTTGTATGTTCTTTTACGTGGGTCATCAGATACTCGCCAAGCGAGACTAAGATCCAGACGCCCGTTTGTGCCAGCTGCGCGAAATCTTTTGGACAACCTTTCCGGACTTGGCATCCGCGCTTCTGAATGGACAAATCACAAATGGAACACGGAGTATTGTGAAAATGCTTCCAGACTCCGTGCTTTTGTGCCCGGGACCGGTGCCAGGTCTGTTGTTATGGGCTTACCCCGAGCAGCTTGGGTTAAGCTCAATCGCCTGCGGACTGGTGTTGGGTGATTCCATTCATCCGTACAGAAATGGGGTCTCGCTCCTTCACCGAATTGCGAGTGTGGCGCCTCTGAGCAAACCGCAGACCATGTCCTAACAGCGTGCCCTACACATCGGGAACCACATGGAGCACAAGGTCTGACGGTTTTGGACAACAAAACTCGATGCTGGCTTAATACTTGTGTAAATAATTAGGTTAAAAATTCAACTTATTTAGCGATTAGGCAGATTACTTTTGAATTTAGTAGCGAAAGTAGAGTTCATGAAAATGAGCACTCCGCACGAAAAAGCCCAGTGTGCTTCCTGGTTTATAGAGGCAATGTCAGACATCGCAGCACAGCGAAACTTTAGACGCAAGTATGGAAGAAAGCCACCTGCGCGACCTATCATTCGTGCATGGCATAAAAAATTTATGGAGACTGGTAGTGTGCTACTGAAAAGGGGAGCTGGCCGACCGCTTTTTTGAAACGTGTTTGCTTCAGTGACGAGTCAACACTTCACATTTTTGGATTACTAAACAGACACAATTTGAGAATATAGGGCTTCGAGAATCCGCATGATATCTGTGAGCTTAAACGGGACTCCCCTAAACTAAACGTGTGATGTGTAATCATACATGATAAAATTATTTCTTCGCTGAGAAATCAATCATAGCTCAAATTTATCTCGACGTTTTGACAGAATACGTGCCACCAGAGCTTGAACAGTAAGAACCACAAGTTATTTTTCAGCAGAACGGTAAACCACTAAAGTTCGTCAATTTTAAATGAAACATTTCTAGATAGATGGTTTGAACGTGATGGTTCTATTTCATGGCCGCCACGTTCCCCTGATATTACACCGTTAGATTTTTTCCTGTAGGAATATGTAAAAGATATCGTTTACCGAACCAAAGTCAGAAACATTAATGATTTGCAACATCAAATAATTAAAACAATTGATACAGTTACTGTAGAAATGTTAGCAAGAACGTGGCAAATAATTGATTATCGGTTGGATATTGTACATGCAATTCATGGTGCACACGTAGAGGTGTACTAAAGCATCTAATGTAAACTTGAAGCATTTTTCTTTACTATAAAACAAACCCATGAAAATATCTTAAAAAATAAGACTACGGTTAATTTTTGAAATTGTAACGATAATTTATGGACACTCCGTAATTTATCTAATGTCTTAATATTAACCAAGGATTAAATTGGTAAAGCTTTATATTATTTAAAGTTCCTATATATTATCCTAGTCTACAAAACTAAAATTAATTATTTAAACCTCAAACAAAAGAAGACTCGATTATATCCGGTACATTCACATATGTAACAAATCGTCCAAACACAATCATCACCACAGATGACAATGCTCACTCGCCATTATTGAACTTTCCAACCAAAAACCATAATAGAAAACTGATTAAATGACTTCAATCACATGACATTAAACAAAAACACTCAAAAGTCTACCACCCAACAAACACAACAACCTACTTCATGAGACATCATAGCTACAGCAGACTTGCATGATTACACTAGCTGGAGACCACCACCTCCCTTACATCCGATTATTTAGTGTTACTTATCACCATCAAATACTTTACAAGACCCAAAAAACTTCATATCACTTTACTAAAACAACAACTAATTAACAAAAAGCCAATTGGACATCATTTACACAACATATTAAAAATCTCATCTCCTATAAACCCCATCAATACCGCAAACGACCATGTAACAAACAAACATCTTGTCAACGTAATACTTGATGCCGATAGACTTTTCGTTCCTAAAGGAAATCAAAATAAAACAAATACCACTCACTTACCATGCATATCCGCAATCTTATTTAAAAACGCAATTACATTTGCTAATAAAACAGATCAAACCTACAAATCATTATCTAAACAATCACATAAACATATAAAAACATTAACACAAAACAAACACCCGAAAACAACACCTTGACAAAATTGATCACAAACACAACCCAACTTTCAATGGGCACTATAACAAAACTATTCGACAAAAAAAGCATACACAACAGAACAAATGAGTTTTGAAACTAAAACAGGTATCTGGCATGAACAAAGTAAAAGTTTTTAATACGCAATTCACAAACGTCACTTACAGCATACACAAAATCAACAAACACGTAAACCATAAAAATATAGAACTTCCCACTGGCGAAATACTACTTACTCAAGTCCTATTAGCTATCTCAAACGGCACAAACAACAATTGCACTGGTCATAAAAGGATAAAAATCAGGCACCTCAAACACTGAGGTCGACTTGTTACAGATAACTCACAAATATGTAGAACACTCATAGGTGTGCTGCGCTGCGATGTCTGACATTGCCTCTATAAACCAGGAAGCACACTGGGCTTTTTCGTGCGGAGTGCTCATTTTCATGAACTCTACTTTCGCTACTAAATTCAAAAGTAATCTGCCTAATCGCTAAATAAGTTGAATTTTTAACCTAATTATTTACACAAGTACTTGTTAAGAAAAAAAAAACCTTGAAGCATTTTCCTTCAGTATAAAAAAATCAAATAATAATATCTCAAAATATAAACTTTTGACAAACTTTGAAAATTGTAACGATAATTTATGGAAACCCTCTATAATTGATCTTAAAGTTGTAGCAAAGTGCAAGTTAGTAAATTTTTGATGATTGATATATCATCTAGCTATCCTCTATTGGCCAATATTTATATATTTATTGTCAAGTTGGAGCCGGATCCGGAGCGAAGCTAAAGTCAAGCATTGACTCCAGAGTTGGAGCAGGAGCCGCAGTTAAAAATAATTGGCTCAGGAGCCGGAGCCGGAGCCGGAGCATAACTTAAATTAGTCTGGCTCTCCAGCCCTGCTTTCAGGTTGTAACAATGTTTTCTTTTTTTGGGTGTTTGTTATTTTTGTTCAGAACAGTCAGAATGGTTTGCGTTTGTTCAGAATTGTCTTTCAATCAGGGAGTCGAACCGAACCCGAACCGGAGTTTAATAAACCGGTTTTACACCATTTTTTCCGAACCTTAACCGAACCCGAACCGTAATTTTAAAAATGAAAAAGAGCGAACCGAATAATTTAAATAATCGTAAACCTTAACCGAACCCGAATCAGTTGAAAAAACCGGTTCGCTCCGTGACGTCACCCGTATCACTTAGCACAGTGTGGTCCAACTACGGGCCCGCGGGCTGCATGCGGTGTGAAGACCCTTTTTTTTTTGGAGAACGCTATGAGTTTGCGACGAAAATAGGAATTTCGGAGACCGATTCCAAGTGAAGACCTTTTTTTTTTTTTTGGAGAACGCTATATTTAGAGAATATTACAATATTTTCCTAATGATGTTGCGAACCCGAGCCGGAACTTTATAAACCGGTTTTGAGGTAATTTTTACTGGAGCGAACCTAAACTGGAGCGTTTCAATTGATCTGAGCCCTAACCGGAACTGAACCGAAATTTGAAACAGCTGTTGAACCCGAACCGAATCTGAACCGGTAAAATCAAACGGTTCGACTCACTGCTTTCAATCCCAAAAATCTGCTTTTTTCGGATGCCTTTGATAAAGTTCCTGAACAAAAAACCCTTGCCGGGTATTTAAGGATTGCAATGCCATCTTACAAACTGATTAAATAGATTATAGTTACATTTTATCTTATTCCCTAATGTCACACTTCATTGCTAATAATTTTTATCATGGCGATATAGCTTAATTCCGCTTTATAATAATTCACAGTTTTGCTATAGCATAGAAATCGGTTGGGCGAGAGATAATAGCTTTCGTATTGTATTTTTATTTATTTGCTCACGACTGCTGAATGTAACTTTCTTTTTTTTTTCACCGGTGACGTAATGCGCTTTGTCTTTAACGCATGACCGAGTTAAGTGTTCTGGCTTACCGTGGAAAAAACACCAGCTCATCATTACAAGACAACTTAGGAGTTGCGGCAGCAGTTGCTATAATTTTAAAGAGATCAATAAAAAGAGTAGCCAAACAATGTTGTTGGCCATTGGCTCTACAGAGTGCTAAAAAAACTTAAAGATATGTTAAGTCCTTGGTGCAAAACAAGAAAAAGTCTAGTGTGCAATGTTAATAGACACACCAGAAAAGGACAATCTCTTACAGCTCCAAACAAAGAAAAATTAGTTTGTTTTGCATCACATTGCTTGAGCCCTATTTTAACAGTCGTCCTGATGAGGAGTGGGTGGTACAATGCTATGGTTACCTAAAGATCCGATTGCATACAAACGTTAAATTAACGTTGAAAGTTGGTTAGAATAGTAGTTTTTTGGTTACCGTTTAAGACGAAATGTTATGTTAACGTTATATTTTAGTTAATTAGTAAACGTTTTTTTAAGGTTAGCAAACGAACGTTAAATTAACGTTCGCTTTTCAACCTAAAATAAACTTTTGGTTAGCGTTTAAGACGAAACGTTATATTAACGTTATATTTTAGTAAATTAGTTAACGTTTTTTTGAGGTTAGCAAACAAACGTTAAATTAAAGTTCGCTTTTTAACCTAAAATAAACTTTTGGTTAGCGTTTAAGACGAAACGTTATGTTAACGTTATATTTTAGTTAATTAAATTAACGTTCGCTTTTTACCAAAAATGAACTTTTATCATTCAAACGTTTGAATAACGTTTGCATGCTAACTAAGTGACAAGTTAAAAAAACAAACCTATCGTTGTTAAAATGTTAGTTACTTTTTCTATTGATAGGACAGGTTGCATTTTAAAAGAATAGTAAAATTTTTATTCAATGTTTGAAAATATAAATTTTGTTTGCTTGTCGGTTGAAAACAATAAGTTATAATGATTTTTCAATTCTTTTGCGAAGCGCGTTCAATTGTGTTTCGATAAAAAATTTAAAAAATATTTTTAAAATCAGGCACAAGTTTTTTATACCAGACATCGCATTGTTTTAAAGTGTGGTACTTTAAAACGAGCTGCAGCAGCCGCCGAGCTATACAAAGCATTTTCACGCCAATTTTGTGGTCGTCAGAATTAATCCTCGTTTTCAAAGAAAGTTTCTGTCGCGTTTTAATTAAAAGAAAATAGGTCAATTGCGCTGTTCAGTTGCTTGCAGCTAAAAAAAAGCTGTAACGCGAATTAAATTATAAGTGCACAATTAACTGCAGTATAAGAAGATTTTGCTCAATATTAGAAAATAGAAGCTTTAAAATTAAAAATCTTTTTAGAAACGAGACCTTTTTAAAATATGAACAATTGTTTAAAAAGAAAACGGGTTTTGTAGCTATTGTCTACTATGACGCAACAGTGTGTCTTAAAGCGCTATAATGTATCAGTTTGCCTCGCACGTGTTGGAAATTCAGTCGTAAAAAGAGTTGTACAATTGAGTCGTAGAGTGAAGTCATTAAAAGAAAAGTCAATCTGCTAAGTTATTTTTAATTATGTTGGCAATATTGTTAGTCTCTTAAAGCTTAGCGTAATATTTGTTTGTTTATTTTTTACAAACGTGGTTAGTTTTTTTGACGAGTTACGGTAAGTTTTAAATGAGTCGCGGTAAAATAACCCCTGTGGGGGTTATGACTTCCAGGTTGAAAACCATTGTTTTAATAGAAGATAAACTCATTTACTCATCAAACAGGTTAGTTTAAGCCAAAGAGTGAATTTTTAATATCATATTTACTGTTATGTCTATATGCTTAGGTAATCATGCTAATAATTTATTTCTTTGTTTTAGTCATTGCTAATATTTCTCTAAAGTTTATTAGTTTACTTAATAAGGGCTGAAAGATCTCAAATTTTTGTGGTGTCTTTCGTATGAAAAATTGTCATTATAGATAAATTCAAGTATATGCTGTGGCGACTTTTATTTTGTACATTGTATGATCATGGTTTTTATTTGCAGGTTCTGTTCAAAACAATCTTTTGGCGGCTGCCGCCATTGACTTTGAAATCGAAGCCGTAATAAAAAATTGGTTAAAATTTGCATCAGAAAGAGATGGTGGGCGTCAGAAAAGGGAGCAATTGAAAAAAATTCAAAATGTTTGAATTGTTTATATTGTTTTGAACGTTATTTAATAATTTTTTAATAAACTTGAATAAAAATGGTAATTTTGAGCTTGTGTAAAAGTGCAGCAATCAGAAGTGAGTGGTCTTCTGAAGCAAAGTATTTAAGCATGTTTATTTATGCTTATTAGTAGCAAAGTTCATTTAAACATAACTCCTGAATTACAACATGAAAATTTGTAATATTGGTTTAAAAGTTATAGGTTAACAGTAGTTACTGTTACAGCAAACCAAATAGTAACTTAAGAAATTAACCTAAATTAAATCTTATTAAGTCCACCATATTTTGAACGTATGAAGTGGTTAGTAATAGTAGAAGTTAACAATAGCTAACGTTAAACAAACCAAAATCAAAAGTCAGAAGTTAATCAAGCTAACCAAATTTAAACGTTAACTTATGAGCAAACTAACGTAGGGTTAGCGTTTGGTTTCGAACGTTAATCTAACCCAAAACGCAAATCCAAATCGAACGTTAAACTGACGTTAGAAATTAACCGTGCTAACCAAAATTTAAACGTAAAATTAACGTTAAACTAACGTTAGAAATTAACCGTGCTAACCAAAATTTAAATGTTAAATGAACGTTACACTAACGTTAGAAATTAACCGTGCTAACCAAAATTTAAACGTTAAATGAACGTTAAACTAACGTTAGAAATTAACAGTGCTAACCAAAATTTAAACGTTACATTAACGTTAAACTAATGAGCAAACTAACGTAAAACAAACGTTTACTTTAAACGTTAATCTAACCAAACTGCAAACCAAAATCAAACGTTAAAATAACGTTTTTTTTTTTTGCTATCTGGGGAGGTCTCATGTAGCTTGTGCCGAAGATTTGAATATATGTTTTTGTGATGCGATTCTGAAATTTGTGATTGGGCTAATTCAGCAGTGAAAAAAACTGTTTTAACATTTTTAGACAACGGCCGAATACTTCATTTTTTGTACTTGATACTTATGTCTATGACCAGGCTATGTGTGATTTCATTGTCTTTACTTTTTTATTGCTATTTTATTCAAATTATATTTATATTTAAACATTTAATAGTAATTTTGTTGCTGTTACAACTTACCCCAACTGGTGTTAGAACTTACCGCATTAACAGGGCACATTGTAATGCTTATTTTAAATATTTAAATTGTAATTAATTACTAAGCTTTGAAAATTAGGCGTAGGTAAAGAATACGGACCCCCCTTGTAAAAATAATTTAAAATAACAAAAATAGGGATAATTCCGAAATGGGTTAGGGTTAGGGTTAGGGTTAGCCTAACCCTAACCCTAACCCTATTTTTGTTATTTTAAATTATTTTTACAAGGGGGGTCCGTATTCTTTACCTACGCCAAAAATTATTCATTTATTTTTTTGATATTAGTTAAAGAGTGATCTAAATTTTTCATATTAAACGGGAATTTTGAAAAAAAAATATTATGAGAGAAATAACAAAAAGAAAAAAAGTGTTACTACATGCCCCAACTCCCCTACTTATGTTCACTTTTTCAAAAAGTTTCCAAAGAAGCTTGATTTTTAGATAGCTATATTTAATTTTTTTTTAAACAAGTTTGATTTTTGTTCCATCCTTGTTGAATTTTTCAAAATTTTTCTTTGTCACCCAATATTTTTATTATACCTTTGTTGAATTTTCAAATGTTTTTCTTTAGACAATCTTGGTTTTTAGACATCTATCTTCAATTTTTTTTAGACAAGCTTTATTTTTGTTATACCTATGTTCAATTTTTCAAAAATTTTCTTTCTCAACCTTGTTTTTTGTTACACCTATCTTCAATTTTTTTTGACAAATTCAATTTTTGTCATACTTTTGTTCAATTTGAAAACTATTTCTATAAACAACCTTGATTTTTTGTACTTATGTTCAATTTTTTTTAAATTTTTCTTAGTCAACCTTAATTTTTGTTATACCTTTATTTGATTTTTCGAAAAATTTTTTGGTAAGCTTGATTTTTAGATATCTTATTTTTTTCTTGACAGCCTTAATTTTTGTTATACGTATGTTCACTTTTTCAAAAATTTTTCGAAGAAGCTTGATTTTAGATACTTATATTTAATTTTTTTCTAAACATGTTTGACTTTTGCTACACCCTTGTTGAATTTTTTTAATTTTTCTTTGTCAACCATAATTTTTCTTATACCTTTACTAAATTTTTAAAAGTTTTTTTTGGAAACCTTGGTTTTTGTTATTCCTATTTTCAACTTTCTCCTAAACAAGCTTGATTTTTGTTAAACCTTTGCTCAATCTTTTCTAAACAACCTTAATTTTTGTCATACCTTTGTGTAGCTTTTTCTTGACAATCTTAATTTTTGTAATAACTATCATCACTTTTTTCTTGACAACCTTGATTTTGTTATACCTTTGTTTAATTTTTTCTTGACAACTTTAAATTTTTATAACTACATTCAATTTTTTTTCTTGGCAACCTTGATTTTGTTATATCAATGTTTAATTTTTTCTTGGCAACCTTGGTTTTTGTCACAGCCCAATGAAAATACTGATCAAGCAGTAATTGAATTTTTCAATACTCATCTAGGAATTTCAGTTATGAAAAAAGATTTTGACAGATCCCATTCATAATTCCAATAGTCCAATTCTTGTCAAATTTGTTTATCACAATTTGAAAAATATAATTTTTAACAGCAAAAAGAAGCTGAAAGGTAAAAATATATTCATAACTGAATCTCTGATATCTAAAAGAAGGTCTTGCATGAAAAAATTAGGTATTTTAAGAAAATCCAAGCTGGTTTATTCTTATTGGTCTTCTGATGGAAAAATTTATTATACTCTTACGGAAAATCCAGCAAGAAAAATAGAACTTAATCACAACAATCCAGGTAAAATTTTTGAAAACCTTCAACAATAAGTACGTAAGTTAATTTTTTCCAAGCATCTATAATTGCTTTTTTTTTTTTTAAATTTTCTATAGAACTAGGCCTACCTCTTAGGGGTTCATTTTTTCTTCCTTGACTTTAAAATTGGACTTGCTACTGCTAGTATAGCTACATCTTTGCTTTTTTAGTGTTTACGTCTTTTTTTAAGTGTCTTATTTTGTTTTTGTTTTTATGATTTTTGATCAACCAGAACTTGATTGCAACTCATCAACAATATCTCACATTGGAGACTCCAAATACTACAGCCCTTTGAAATATGCTAATATTTTAAAAGATGAAAACAGCTTAAAATTTATTCATATGAATGTTAGGTATTTAATAAAAAACAAAAATAAAATTAAATCTTTGGTATTGAATATGCCCATTCCACCAGATATTATCGCTATTACTGAAACTAAACTAAATTCCTCTATTGCTCATTTAGTTGATATTACAAATTACTATTTTATTCATGTTGCGACAAAAAGCAATGCTGGTAGTGTGGGCATGTACATAAAAAAAGAATTAGCTTGTCTACAAAGACCTGAAATTTCTATAGAAAATGAAGAATGTGAAAGTATGTTTATTGAAATTCTCAATTTGAATTTGAAAAAGAAGTCAAAAGTTATTGTAGGTGTTATCTAGTGACACCCTTGAAGCTCTTATGATACTTTTCAATCTAAATTTTGTAATATTCTACACAAGCTAACTCATTCCAATTGTTTGTATATTATCTCAGGGGATTTTAATATAGATGTGGGAAAACAAAACAGTGATTCAAAAGTTTCTACTTATTTGAATGAGATTTACTCAGCAGGGAGTTATTTATTAATTAATAAACCAACCAGAATTACACTTATCTCTTCAACTACTCTTGATGATTTTTATACTAATCACATTGACAAAATATGTCTTCCAGGAATATTAATATATGATATCTCAGATCATTTGCCAATTTTTTGTTCTTTCAAAAACACCCATATAAAAAATCATTACAATCTGGAAAAAGAAATTCCAGACACTAAACACTTTAATACTGAAGCTTTTTGCAATAACATTTGCTCTTTAATGGAGTCACCAAAGTACTGGACCAAAATTTAAGATCCAGGTTTAGCAATGACAAATTTCATTAATGACATTAAAAATTGGTAACTAGACACACACCACTTAAAAATTTGAGTAGAAAAGCAAAAACTAGATCTAAACTATGGCTCACAAAAGGTCTACTTAAGTCTATTAAAACAAAAAATTTACTATTTTGTTCATGTTACAAGCAACAGAAGACGCATCTAATTTCTAAATACAAAAACTATCTTCACAAGTTAACAAGACTTAAACAAGTTAACAAGACTTAAGCAAAAAAGAATTATTATCAAAATGAACTTAATAAGGATAGGAATAATTTATCACAACAATGGAAACTGATTAATGAAATTATAAGTCACAAAAAGAATCAATATCAAATAATAAATGTGATTTCAGATATAAATAATGAAAAAATACAGACACTCAAGCTATCTCTAATTTATTAAATAACTATTTCACAAATGTAGGTCCATCAATGAATGTAAAATTCCCAAATGCCCAAATAAAGATAAATTCAAACTTTCCAGTCTTCTTAATTCGTTTCAATTTAAATTAATATCACCAGATGAGGTAAATAAACAATTGAGTCAACTAAGCTCCTCCAAAGCATGTGGATTTGAAAATGTACCAAACAACTTGTACAAACTAATAACACCGATTATATCACCTTTTTTAGCAGATATTTTCAATAAATCTTATGATCTTGGTACTTTTCCTTCTACACTAAAATATGCAAAAGTAATTCCACTCTATAAAACAGGTTTAAAACATGTAGTTAATAACTATAGACCAATTTCCCTTTTATCACCAATAGCAAAAGTTTTTGAATAAACTACTTTATGTCAGACTTGAGAATTTTTTTTCTTGTAAAAAAGTTATAAATAATCAACAATTTGGATTTAGAAAAGGTTACTCAACTGAATTAGCCATTACAGATTTGCATAAAGAATCATATAAAATACTGATAATGGCTACTATACTTGTTGCTAATTTTTAAAATTTGTCCAAAGTGTTCGACACTGTAAATCATTCAATCCTCTTAGAAAAATTGTATGCTTATGGTATACATGGTAGCATGCATTCACTTTTAAAAAGCTATTTAAGCAATCAGAAGCAGTTTACCTGGTGTAATAACACCAAATCAGAAAATAGCACAATAGTATATGGTGTCCCTCAAGGGTCAAAATTGGGTTCTCTGTTTTTTTCACTATACGTTAATGACTTACCAACACACACCAATTTTAATGTAAATTTATTTGCTGATGATACAGTTTTAACAATGAAAGATAAAAGTCTATTAAAACTTCAAGCAACAGTTAATTGTGAACTAGCCATTGTAGACGACTGGATGAAACTTAATCGATTATCCTTAAACTACTTTAAATCTACATATTTTATTGTTAAACCTTTTTCTTATAATAGTAAAAATATAGCTTTAGATGATTTCAATGTTAATATAGGTCAACATAAAATTAACTCTACAATCTATACAAAATATTTGGGAATATTAATTGATCATGACTTAAAATGGCATAATCATGTTAGTTCAATTGCACAAAAACTTGCTAATGCTGCTAGAATTCTATGCAGAATTAGACACTATGTTAATAAATCCACCTACCGTACTTTAGTTTTGTATACCCTCATCTGAAATATGGTATTATAGTCTGGGGCAATTCCAATAAATCTGTACTACAAAGCCTTCAAGTAATGCAAAACAAAATTATTTGCATCATGAATTTAAATCTTTAAAAGATCACATTCAATTAAACTCATTATTCAAATCCTGAAACTTACTAAAAATCAATTAAATATGCAAACTAGAAATAGCAAAATTTATGCATTTATATTACAATAAGCATCTTCTGAAAAATTTTGATCATTATTTTAAATCTGCTGGCAATCATCATTCTTATTCAACCAGATCCATATCCAATCAAAACTATTATCAAGAAAGATATAATCTAAAATTCATCCAATCTTCCTGTAGTTATAATGGAGTAAAGATATGGAATAAAATTCCACTAGTTATGAAAAAACTAACATTTTTCTCCTTCAACAAAAAGATGAAAACACATCTATTAAATCAGTATTAGATATATTGTATTTGGAGTCTATATAAAAAAAAATAATAATAATTTTTTTTTTTTTTTATGAACAGTATGTCATATAGCTATGTGCTTTTTGTGTATGTGCCGTACTTGCTTTGTGTATGCTTTTTTGTATGTTTGTATTTTTTGTGTTTGTTTTGCTTTAGTTATTGTACTAATATTCTATTTTAATATCAATGGGCAGTTTTGACTAGATGACCATAAAGTGGTCTTTCACTGTCCAGTTTAGTCAAATATAAATTCTTTATATCCTGTCTGCAATGTAGTTTTGCTTAAAAGTTATATTGTAATTGAAATTGGATGTGATTATGTTATTTTCTTTGTATTTTATTTGACTAAACAAAATAAACTTCTTTCTTTCATAGCTATCTTTAATTTTTTTCTAAAACAACTTTGATTTTTAATATACTTTTGTTTAATTTTTCTACACAACCTTGATTTTTTTATAACTATCTATAATTTTTTTCTTGGTAATCTTGACTTTTGTCATATCTTTGTTCAATTTTTTCTTAACAACCTTGTTCTTTGTCATAACTTTGTTTAAATTTTTTTCGGCAACCTTGTTTTTTGTCATCTTTCTTCCATTGTTCTTAATCAACCTTAATTTTTGTTATAACTATATTTAAATTTTTCTTGGCAACCTTGATTTTTGTCATACCAATCTTCAATTAAACAACCTTGGTTTTTATTATACATATCTTCAATTTTTCTCTAAACAAATTTGATTTATGTTATAGACACGTTTAATTTTTTTCTTGACAACCTTGATTTTTGTCATACCTTTGTTTAATTTAGTTTTTATCAACCATGTTTTTTGTTATACCTTTGATCAATTTTTTTCTAAACAACATTGATTTTTGTTACAACTATCTTTAATTTTTTCTAGACAAATTCAATTTTTGTTATACCTTTTTTTTCAAATTTTTTCTTGGCAACCTTGATTTTATTATATTTATGTTTATTTTTTAAATATTCTTCACAGTCAACCTTGTTTTTAGATATCTACATTCACTTTTTTTTAAAAAAAAGTTTTGATTTTTAGGCACCTTTATTCAGTTATAAAACTTTCTTTGCTAAGCAACCTTGGTTTTTTTGTTATACTTAACCTCAATTTTTTTTCTCTAAGTAACCTTGATTTTTGCTATAGCTATGTTCAATTTAAAAATTTTTCCTAGGTAGGCTTGATTTTTAGATATCTATCTTCAATTATTTTTAATCATCCTCGTTTTTTGTTATACTTATGTTGAATTTTTCAAAAATTTTCGTAAATAACTTGATTTTTAGACACTTATAATCAACTTCAAAACTGACAAACTGGGTTTTTTATACCTATGTTTAATTTTTTTAATTTTTTCCTAAGAAAGTTTAATTTTAGACGTCTACAAGTTTTTCATAATTTTTCTATGCTCTTCTGGTAAACAGACTTTAACTAAAATCTTCAGTTTATTCAAACTAAAAACTTTAAAAAACAGTCAACGTTTCAAGCGTTATTACAGACGCTCTTCGTCAGGACTAACTTGAAATAAAATAGATAAAAGCAATGAACGAAAATACATACAACTGTTAAAATTTTTTTGAAAATGGAAAAAAGAAAAAAGGCAAGTTAAGTGATACAAGGCAGTCAAGGATATAAACAAAAGCGAACGATCAAACAAAAAAGAAGCAGCGGTTTTATTTTAACTCATTGTAAATTTCATTGTAAAAACAATTTTCTTTGTCATTTATTGTAGTAATTTTGTTGTTGATGAAAAAAGATTCTAAAAAGCGACGTTTAAAAAAATCTGATTCAAAAGCAAGAATAGAAAAGTTGTCAAAATCAATGTTATGCTGAAAATTTACCACATGTTTTACAAGAGCAGTTTTTTTGTTAATATTATTGTCATACCGAAACTTAATATCATATCTGCAGTTGAAAAAGGCATTCGCCATTTACCTAAATCCTCGGCTAATATTATCAGAAGCAAAGTAGTTAATAGCCTCAATACATATAAAACACCTAAACCTAATTTATCGTCGGAAGATTTTAAAGCGCTGAAAGGGTTAGCCAAACGTAACAATTTAGTTATAACATGAGCAGATAAAGGCAACTGCACCGTGATTCTAGATAAAGATGACTACGAAGAAAAAATTCTAAAATTGTTAGCTGATGATAATACGTATTTGCAATTGAAACGTGATCCTACAAAAAGTTTAGAAAGAAAGGTAAACAAATACGTTTATGAATTATTCAAGAACGATGTTCTATCGCAAAAAGAATACCACCTTCTTCACAGTTCCGATGCCTGCACTCCACGCATTTACGGCTTACCTAAAGTGCATAAACCTGGCGCCCCCTCCGACCTATAGTGTCATTTATTAATTCTCCTTTATACAATTTATCAAAATTTTTTACTAAAATTCTATCACCGCTAGCTGGCAAAACCGGACATACCGTTAAAAACTCTTATGAATTTGTCGATTTGATAACAGGGTTAAAACTTAATGATGATGAATGTTTCGTGTCTTTTGACGTCGTTTCACTTTTCACCAAAATTCCAGTTGACGTGGCAAAATCAGTTATTTTTGAACTTTTAAGCAAAGATGAATGTTTACAAGACCGCACTAAATTATGTTTAAAAGAATTAATGCTTGGAATTAACATATGTTTGGACAATACCTATATTCAGTTTAAGAATCAATTCTATAAACAAATTTTCGGCGTCCCTATGGGCTCCCCTATTTCAGTAACTATTGCTAACCTGGTTATGGAAACTGTAGAAACCAAAGCTCTTCAAACATTTCAAAATCCCCCAATTATGTGGAAACGATACGTCGACGATACTTTTGTGGTTTTAAAAAAGAATAATTTGGAAACCTTTCATGAACATTTAAATAACATAGAGGCAAGTATCAAATTTACTCTAGAAACAGAATCAAATAATTCCCTGCCATTTTTAGATGTCTTGGTAGTAAAAGAAAAATCTGGAAATTTGATAACCAAATTATATCAAAAACCAACGCACACTAATCGGTTCCTCAATTTCAACTCACAACATTCATTAAGCCAAAAGCGTGGAATAATATCCACTTTATCCCACAGAATTAATTCGAAACTAATTACGAAAAAGACAGACAAATCAATAGAAATGAAAAAGTTGATTGAAACACTTAAAAAGAATGATTATCCGGAATGGTTTGTTAAACAAACACTACGTCATACCAACAAGAAGTGGAATGATCATAGCAAAGAAGAAAGCTTTTTTAGTGATGAAAGAAAAGAATTGGTTGTGCTTCCTTATTTGGCAGGTTTTACTGAAAAAATTACTAGAACTTTCAAAGCGTTTAACATAAAAGTTTGCACCAAACCAATCAAGACTATCAAAAATATTTTACCGATTACGAAAGATTTCATTGATTTTAACCAACGAACAGGTGCAATTTACCAAATTCCTTGCAAAAATTGTTCTGGTATATACATTGGAGAAACCAGCCGCAGTTTTAAAACCAGATGTTCTGAACATAAGCGAGATTTGAACCCGAGAAACTTGGCAAAAATTGATGACAATAATATTAACAAAAAAACTGCTCTTGTAAAACATGTGGTAAATTTTCAGCATAACATTGATTTTGACAACTCTTCTATTCTTGCTTTTGAATCAGATTTTTTTAAACGTCGCTTTTTAGAATCTTTTTTCATCAACAACAAAATTACTACAATAAATGACAAAGAAAATTGTTTTTACAATGAAATTTACAATGAGTTAAAATAAAACCGCTGCTTCTTTTTTGTTTGATCGTTCGCTTTTGTTTATATCCTTGACTGCCTTGTATCACTTAACTTGCCTTTTTTCTTTTTTCCATTTTCAAAAAAATTTTAACAGTTGTATGTATTTTCGTTCATTGCTTTTATCTATTTTATTTCAAGTTAGTCCTGACGAAGAGCGTCTGTAATAACGCTTGAAACGTTGACTGTTTTTTAAAGTTTTTAGTTTGAATAAACTGAAGATTTTAGTTAAAGTCTGTTTACCAGAAGAGCATAGAAAAATTATGAATAACTTACCTGGTAACAAAACCAATAGAATGTCTACAAGTTTTCTCTAAGCAACCTTGATTTTTCTTATATTTAAGTTCAATTTTTTTTCTTGACAACCTTGATTTTTATTCATATTTAATTTTATACTTTGGGAAGAGAGGTGATTTTTAAAATCCACTTAAAAATTATAGCAAGCAAAATTAAACATTTCATTTAGTTTGTAAAATTTTTATTAAAAACCTGAACGTTTTCGACTATCATCAGTCCTTATCAAAGCATCTAAAATTGTTTAAAATCATCTAAAAATTTTTAACCATAAACGACAATTACAATCAATTAAAAGTAGACAAACAAATTTAAATCAGACGCAACCTACCAATAAAAAAGAAAACATTACAGTTGAAATTCCATATGTGGGGAAACAGTCTCACATATTCGCAAAAGACATTTCGAAACTTATTTGGAAATTCTCTGCCGTGCACTTAACACCTATATATAAAACTTGCAAAGTTGGAAACTATTTCAATTTAAAATCTAACACACCTGCGCTTTTGTTATCAAATGTTGTCTATCGCTTTTCGTGCCCGTGTGATGCGGGTCTGACTTACATCGGTAAGTCAACACGTCATGTGATAACAAGAGCAAAGGAACACTTAAATTTAGGCTCTTCGGTCAAAAGCAAAATAAAAGATCATATTATTGAATGCAATTTGTGTAATAAAAAAGATATGGATAGCTTAATACATCGTTTTAGTGTTATAAAGAAATGTTCATCAGATTACGACTGTAAAATTCACGAAGCGTTAATAATTAAAAAACATCAACCTAAATTAAATAAACAACTGTATGAAAATGGCTCGTCTTTTTTACTACAACTCTTCTAATTTAGTCATGTGATTTGCATTATTTTTCTTTTTTTTCTCTTTTTTTCTCCTTATTTTTCTGTGAATTCTGACGTTGTTTTGTGTAATTGTCTTTGCCTATAAACTGAATTAGTAATAACAGTGACAGCATAAACTCGAGAAAATTGTTGTTTTTTATATATATTTTAATTGATTGTAATTGTCGTTTATGGTTAAAAATTTTTAGATGATTTTAAACAATTTTAGATGCTTTGATAAGGACTGATGATAGTCGAAAACGTTCAGCTTTTTAATAAAAATTTTACAGACTAAATGAAATGTTTAATTTTGCTTGCTATAATTTTAAAGTGTTTGTTAAAAAGTTTTTAGACAAAAGTTTATTGATAGGATATTTGTGTTCAATAAACAGATGCTTCATAATAAAAAAGTTCGAATTTGTTTCCATTTTTATTATTTAGTAGTCAACCCAATTTCAAACATAGTTATTATTTTTATGCAGTATGAATTCGCTTTTTAGGATTAATATTTTATTTGTTTCGAAAAGGAATTCAATTCTAACCATATTTAATCTTTTGGTCATATTTATAAACTTTTAATAATAAGAAAACTACTTGTAATCACTGTAAGCTTGACGACGTTTGTCAAGGCCTCCTCTTACACAGAAGCTTGCTGTTCATATCGTATTGCGTTTCCTGTTAAAATACGCGACATTCTATCAACTAAATTTTCTTAAACTAACATTTCTTTAAAATTTGTAATCAAATAAGGTCAACGTAAGTAAGATCAATTTCAAGAAAAGTCAGTTGTTTTTTTTATTAAGATTCATTCTATCAGGCCTTATAGCATTTAGTTGTTATATTTAAATGAAAACAAACCAAACCGAAAATATTTAATATACTTTATACCTTTGTGACTGGCTCGAAATCTGAAAAAAAAACTGTTCTTTTAAAAAATAACCAAAACTCTGCCTTCAGGACATGCTTTTGCTTGGAATGACAAACACAAATAAAATAAAAACCAATAAATTCACTGTTTTATCTTGAACTTTGCTAACCTCTGAGAAAAAATTTTGGCAGTGACCTTGTAAAGTTAACCGTCTACAGGTATTAAAAATTATATTTTTTAACATTATTTTCCATACCATTTTCCACATGAACGTTTTAAATTATTGTAGAAAATTTTTTTAACAATTTTCTTAAAAATCAAAAATGTAAAATGTCCAAAAAAGCGTAAAACTTCTTAAAGGTTGACTTAATTTTAACTCGATTCTCAGTCAGGTGTAACTTCAATGTTTTTACTTTTAAAACAAAACTCACGATGCTTTTAATATTTTTAATTCATTCTTTCAAAATAAACTTTTTTTATTTAATTTACGCCAACGTAACATTGTTCGGCATCTTAAAAAGTTCCTAAACATTTTATACGAGTGTTCATTGGCTATATTCAAGAAAAAACTTTGAAAGCATTGTAATAAGAATTAGACAGGTAGGCGTTGATTAACAACCAATCTCAGTCCTTCTTTCTATTATTCTCGTTTTCAACACTATTTTTGTTATTTTTGAGAGGATAACTTGTGTTTTTTTCCCAATGTTAGCATCACCAACTGTTACTTCCACAAATTTAGTTTTTGAAACTTATGTTCCGCCCGGAAAAAGTTCTTTAAATTTTTGTAGAACTTAATTCAGTAACTTAGTACGTTTTTTAATCTTATAACCTTTCGGTGCCTGTTAAGAAGGCCTTACCGATAATGCAAACTTGGTCGCCTACCAAAAGACAAAATTCTTAAATCTTCTTACTGGACCTGCCCTAGGAACCAGTAACAGCAAAAATATAGTCTAGTTAAACCACAGCTCACACTAACACAATAACTTCTTTATTAACAAATATGCTCCAATCCACTTAGGAGCCCACAATAGTATAAATCAACACCAAATACAGATTCAGTAGCTTAATTCTTCACAATAACGTAAGCAACCAGAGACTTGGGTTAAGAAAACTATGAATTCCCACGGTTAACAAATTTCCAATACTAAGTTACTACAACGAATTGTCATAGTCAAAACAGGTCAAGCGGAAAGTCTAGAAGTTACTCCAAAACATGAAATTAAGCAGTGTTGCCATTTTCTTGTAAATAAATGTAAAAATATTTAAATTGCTTATAAAACCGTTATTTCTTCGGCTATTTGAGCCGGACCAAAGCGAAATCAAAGAGATTTTTTACGAGATTGTGAATAAATATAATGGGGTCGATTTGTAGGAACGGAACACCAACCCATACAATCTAGTTAATTTAACACTTCGCTTATTTTTGTTAACATTCACATGTCTGTTTTTTAGATTTAAGAAATTGTTTCCAATTTTTTATTTTTTGCAATTTTAAAAGGTTTCTTGTCAAAATTTTTATTTTTTTCGAAAAGTGATTATTTTTAACAATAAAAATTTTAACTTAATGAAAAATTAAATCGATTACAAAGATAAGTATGACAAAAATCAAGGACAAATTAAGCGTAGAGTTAGGATTGAACTCTTGCTTTTGTCTAGGGTGGAAATCAAACTCAAGACCACTGTTTTTCTTAGAATTATTGTTAGGATTAGGATTAAAATTATAATTAGGATTAAAATTAGGCTAAGGATTGGGATTAGAATGAGAGTACGGATAATGATCAGGATTAGGATCCATCCTTCCACACCTCCACCCTCCACCGCCACCGGACACCAACCAAACCAGCCCTTTCCTACTACTATCGCCAACACCTGCAAATTCGCTATTCTATTGGAACTTAAATGTTTATTATTTGTGAATTTTTGGGGAAATGGTTGCTGCTAATGTGGCCTTTAATCCAAAAAGTTTCGCATTCCTGTACAAAACATATCAATTGCTTACCCGATTAAAGAATCCAATCATCAGTTCAAAAACAACAAAGAATAAAACAAAAATTGTAACCAAGATGATTTTGATGCATAACTTGCTGTTGATTTTCTTCTTCCATTTATTTTCATTTTTTTCCTGATCTAGTAATGTCATAAAACAGTTTGTAAGTTTCACAAAAAGTTAACTTATAAATTGTCGCAGTTAGTTTTCATTAAAAATTTGTGGCAATTTTTTATGGAAAAGTAAGAATGGCTTTAACCAGTGATGGAATTCAAGGGTTCGCACGGGTTTGCGCGAACCCGTTCTTGGAATTTCCGCACATTTAGCGAACCCGTTCCTGGAATTTCAGCACGTTTAGTTAACCCACTTTTAACTTTACGCAATATATGTATTTCAATATCTCTGTGTTTAATGTAACAGTTTCAATCCGCTGCAGATGTTTGTTCAGAGTGTAAAGAACGATTTTGAGTGAAGATCTTTTTTTTTTTTTCAAAGAACACCCTAATTTTGGGAGAAAAATAGAGAAATTAGAGATTAAATCGAAGTGAAGACCTTTTTCTTTTTTTTGGAGAACACCTTAATTTTGAACCTGTTCTTAAACTTTGAATCCCAACACTGAAACTGTTGTTAGCGAGTTCGATACAAAAGAGAACCTGTTCTCAAAATTTTGAATCCCATTACTGGTTTTAACTTACTAAATATTAATATAAAAAATATTAATTTTTTGTTTGGCGGTTAAGATATTCTCTAAATTAAACTGGGAATATAATTCTCCCGCATCTATTAAAAGAATAAACCAGTAGTTTCCAATTTTTTTTTCTCCTCATGCTTTGGCAACCCATTCTAAGAAAGCAACCCCTTCTTTTAAAATGTTTTTATTGAAATGTATAAGAGTTATCCGGTGTCCATTAAAAGAGCTAGTTACAAAACAACTAGTTACAAAACAGCTAGTTACAACGGAGCAGTGGTTGGCAGTACCGTGTACCGCCGTACTTTTTTAATACTTGTACCATCGCTACTTATTGGTGCCGAGTACCGGTACCGCGGTACTTTTTTTATAAAGTACCGCGGTACTCCGTCTAATTTTAGGGTCATTGAAATTTTTTTTGCAAGCATTGCCATATGTTGTTGTTTTTCGTATCGATTACAGCTTCAAAGTAGTTGCTTGATTTACAGTAGTATTATCTCAAATTGACATTTGTCATAGTTAAGTGTTTACCAGTACTTTCCCCATCCTTCCGGTAGTAGTTACTAGTTAATTTTAAGTAAGGTCAGGTTTAGGAACGTTTTACGCACTTTATAACCAGTAGCCCTTTTGCAACTTTTTACTAAGGCTTAGTTTACTCAGGCTAGTAGCGTAGTCTGGGTAACTAGCATTTTATGTATGTCTCAAATAAAAACTAAAAAACTAAATTAAAAATTCCAACCCACTACAATATTTTGGCATCTCTGAAAGCAATTATCTGCTGGATTTTCTGGTTGCTTGCGGGCCTGTACATAAATACGGTATTGTTTAAAAGTTGCCCTTAATATAACCCTTCAACGTTTTTGTACGAGTCTGAAGAATAAATGAAGTTGAAATACAATAAAAATCAATAAAAATTTTAATTCTTCAAAACGAATAATGGGTTTGTGTATGAACCTATTTTGTTTTATTTCATTCCATTAATCTTAATCATGTTATTTAATGTGCATAGAAAAAGAAACAAATTTAAAATTGGTTGAAAAAATATTGTTTTAACTTATAGGTTTAAATATCAGGTTTTGTTTTGACTAAATCGAAGAAAGACCGTTAATTGCTTATGCGCTTAAAGTTTTATATTATATAATTAATTGTAGCCTATCATTTTTTTATACGCCAGCGTCAGTCTATGTCATTCGACTCTGTGTTTTTCTTGAAACTTTATTCAAACTCCATTTTTTGACCAATTTTAACAGAATAAAAAGAGGCTTCTGAAATGAAACCAATAAAATTGTAATTACCACGAAAAATAACACAATCACGTTTAAGTTTTAATATTAAACTTAACGGAATACGCACCAACAGAGGTTATTTGACTTGTTTTTATTCAAGCAGATGATACATCAAATGTAGCAGAGTTAAAAGATCCCTGCTCCAGCTGTTTTCTTATATTTTTGTTTGTAACAAGAACAAGCAGTGGAAAATGTTTTGCAACACTACGCACCGGTATTAAAATTTAGCATAAATGACTTGGCGCAAATAACTATTTTACTTTTTTAATTTAGGAAGAGAGACTTAAAAATTATAGCAAGCAAAATTAAACATTTCATTTATTTTGTAAAATTTTTTATTAAAAAGCTGAACGTTTTCGACTATCATCAGTCCTTATCAAAGCATCTAAAATTGTTTAAAATCATCTAAAAATTTTTTAACCATAAACGACAATTACAATCAATTAAAATATATAAAAAACAACAATTTTCTCAAGTTTATGCTGTCACTGTTATTACTAATTCAGTTTATAGGCAAAGACAATTACACAAAACAACGTCAGAATTCACAGAGAAAAAAGGAGAAAAAAAAAGAGAAAAAAAAGAAAAAAATGAGAAAAAATAATAATTTTGCAAATCACATGACTAAAATTAGAAGAGTTGTAGTAAAAAAGACGAGCCATTTTCATACAGTTGTTTATTTAATTTAGGTTGATGTTTTTTAATTATTAACGCTTCGTGAATTTTACAGTCGTAATCTGATGAACATTTCTTTATAACACTAAAACGATGTATTAAGCTATCCATATCTTTTTTATTACACAAATTGCATTCAATAATATGATCTTTTATTTTGCTTTTGACCGAAGAGCCTAAATTTAAGTGTTCCTTTGCTCTTGATATCACATGACGTGTTGACTTACCGATGTAAGTCAGACCCGCATCACACGGGCACGAAAAGCGATAGACAACATTTGATAACAAAAGCGCAGGTGTGTTAGATTTTAAATTGAAATAGTTTCCAACTTTGCAAGTTTTATATATAGGTGTTAAATGCACGGCAGAGAATTTCCAAATAAGTTTCGAAATGTCTTTTGCGAATATGTGAGACTGTTTCCCCACATATGGAATTTCAACTGTAATGTTTTCTTTTTTATTGGTAGGTTGCGTCTGATTTAAATTTGTTTGTCTACTATTCATAAATTGGTAAAAAACTTTATCGAAAAAATAATTTGGGTATCCATTATTACAGAACATTGATCTTAATTTTTCTACTTCATTTTTGAATAGATGGCAATCGGAACAAATATTTTTGGCACGATTTAGCATACAACTAATTAAGTTTGATTTCCACTTTAACGGGCAAATTGCTTTGAAATTCAGAAAAACACCAGTATGAGTCGGTTTTCTCCAAATCCATGATTGTAAGTTATTGTTGTGTATTTTAAGTTCCATGTCTAAAAAGGGGAGAGTATTAGTAGACTTTTCCATTGTAAATTGCAAGTTTTTATGTTGTGAATTTAATCTATTTAGAAATTCCATACTGTCTGCTTCGTTGTTAAATATTGCAAAAATGTCATCTACATATCTAAAATAGACTTTTGGGGCGGAATTGAATTGCTGTTGTAAAAGGCGAGTTTCCGTTTCAGCCAGAAAGAAGTTAGCTATAGTGGGACCAAGTGGTGAACCCATCGAAACACCATCAATTTGCTGATATAATTTGTCTTTGTATAAAAATATTCCTTTGGTTGCTAAATTTAATAATTTTTTAAAGATTTTCTTTTTTATTGGTAGGCGATTAGCATTTGAGTTCTTGTCATAAATTTTATTTGAAATAAGGTCGATAGTTTCTTGTAAGGGAACATTTGTAAATAAGGATTTGACATCGAAGCTTACCATTACTTGATTTGAATTCAGATTGATTTCTTGTAGCTTTTCTAAGAATTCATAAGATGAACGCAGCATGTGTTTATCTGATATATATGGCTTAATGATCGTATCCAAGAATTTTGCTAGTTTGTATTCGGAAGAGCCCACCATCGAGATAACTCGGCGTGCAGGATTATCTTCTTTGTGTGCTTTTATTAGTCCATATAACTTGCCTGGTGTAGATCCCGTTGGGAGAAGGTGCCGAATAATTTCATTTCCGTACGGCTTTAGATATTTCTGAATGTGATATCTGATTGATTGTTCCCTTGCTATCAAAGGGTGTGATTTGCTTTCTTCTTTATTATTAATTTCAACGAACTTAGTAGAATCATATATTATGGAATCTAATTTGGAAAAATAATCTACCGAATTTAGTACTGCAACTCCTCTACCTTTATCTAACTTACAAACTTTAATATCTGAATCTTTAGATAAATTTAGTAGAGAGCGATGAATAGCTTGATTATTCCGTGTTGCACATACTTGTTTGGAACGGTTCATAAATTTCTGAAAGTAGTATTTGATCTGATCTTTAAAT